>JAULCA010479740.1:12741-36788 GCA_032360845.1 Crassadoma gigantea | reverse complement strand
AACCTTTTATTTGAAGCTGACACGCCCTAAATAATGAAAAGACTATTTTTGGCATTGGAAAGCTTACAACCAAGGTGCATTTGGTAGCGTATCAAAATGCATATGGAATGCAATACAAATGCAATTATTTCTGATGATTTGCTATTAAGGCATATTACTGTATTACGACCATGAACATATAAATTTAATGCGTAAACCTATCGAAAATCAACGGAAAATTATTTTAAAAATAAATCTGTACAAAATGAATTTCTTTTTATATTACATAACATCACAATGACATTGCTGACAGATGAAATAGACAGTCATCTCGTCAATAATCAGCTGTTTTTTGTTGAACCTGACCGTCCTTCAACATCATGATCCAGTTTATTGGATGCATTTACATATTATTACATTGTACATCCAATCATTTGAATATGTATTTTTTAATTGCTTCATATATTATACATAAAGAATGTGCTACACGGATTAGAAGTATGTATGCTTATATAAAAAAAAATTACAGGGATATTAAGATAAAACAAAGTAAAAGTGAATTGAACATATGTACTGTACAGGGAAACTGGCCATATCCGAAATCAAACTATATATATACCATCTTTGTAATCCTGTCCATTCTAACTTCTATGCTGTGCCACAAAATGTGTCAGTTAAGACAAAATTCACTGTATTAGATTTGTAAAAGAATCATTTTATAAATTCACTATCCAATCTTTTTGTTTTTACAGTAACAATATTCCACAAGACTCGCAAATGTTAATAATAAATCTTCGTTCAATGATGATATTTCAAGCTGACTAGTGCGTTAAATGTCGATAATGACTTAAGTGTGTTCGAGTTGTACTTCATCATTTAAAGGAATCTCTATATGTAATGTCATTCATTCCCTTAAGTATAAACAAGTGCCCTTAGTAGATTACACCAGAAGGTTAGATTGAAAGGTCATTACCCTCCTCCCCGAGATAATATGGTCCTGTTGACGACAGCTTTGACATTTTGTTTGACACATTTGATGAGACCCCAAACTGCAATAAACATACCGGAAATATAATTAACATTGTACTGGTCTTGGGTAATGTGCCTCACTTACGTGTTACGTACAGGTTATTTCGCGATTAGTGAAAGTGGCATTTCTGTATGTTTCAGATTTCGATGAAATTGATTTAAGAAAATGTTTCTGCTCTAACATGTTATGTATCACGTATCCTTATCCAATGAACAAATGAACTATAGCTTCGAGAGGCATGCAACTCGTTGTGCGTTCATTGGCAGCCGAAAGGCCGAGTGATGAGACGGGACTACCTTAACAGAAACGAACAACTGGTTTGCTTTTCATATAGCTCTTGCTTGCGGAACATTTCTGTTAAAGCATCTATATGTATCTCAAATAACCTAACTCAATTCATTGATTCACTTTCAATATGTCATGTACCGTATATAGATATCAGCTTTAAGAAAGTATTATTGATACAATATTTCTTTTGACATAAAGAGAAATGAAAAAAAAGTGGAATTTGAAAAGCAGAAACTTTTTCTGTGTATATAATTTGATAATTATAGAGAAATTGTTTTCTCTAACTGCAGTTAGAGTCATTGTCACAAAAATAATGCCATTTTAATTTAAGGATATTTAACAAGTCGATATCAATGTAATTTGCGCGTAGCGCATAATCATTTGAAATGATGATCTTGTAACAAATATTGCGACTTACAACATAAAGGGCGGCAGTTGTAATATTTACTGGTCCGCTATTACTTTGAATATATCCTTTGCATGTTTGATCTAATCCTTATGGTATACAAGAAGAAAAAACATTTCATAAAATGTCAATTATTTCGCGTAAAGGACGGTTTTATTATAATAAAAAGCATATACGTATCTACCGACCAGGCAGTTACCGTAGTTTTGAAAGGATGTATACTTAAATGCTATACATTTAGAAATGTTAGTCTCTATTAATCTTCAATATAAAAATAAAGGGGACTTTAAGCACACAACTTACTACGCATAGAGTTGCCATTGCAGAAGGAAAAATTCACACCGGCCGAACACAGATTTTGTCTGGTGAATGGTGATTATTTCACTCGGCGAACGTTTCACGACATAGGATATTTACTCTCCTCTGCATATCGTGTTCTTGAGTCCAAATATTAGACCATAAGAATTAGGTATCACATATTTGAATATATTGTGTTGTACACTAGTATACGCCAATAACTAACTTGGTACAACCCATTTGATATATTTGTTTGAATGCAAACTGTATATATGCTTTATAAGTACAACAATAGATATGTTGATTTAGAATGAGTAGGAATGTACTACTATGTTCTAATGTACACTTTATACATACTTTTGTACTTTGAGAATCAGCAACTATTAGACAGTTCTTATTACAAATTTTTTATATTGGAATGTTTAAGGTGATTATAACTCTAAACCCTAAACATTAGCATTGTTTTCATTTCTTTTAGTTGTTTTATTTTAAATAGGGCGTGCAATAAGAAATAAGAAGAGAAAATAATACACTATAACGAAAAAACGTGAAGTTGTCAATAATGGAATGGGATATTGAATGAATGCCCAAAGGTTTCATAATGACTCCGATCTAAACAGGATGCTGTTTTATTCAGGTTTATATAGCCAACACATTGCCTCTGTGGCAGTAAATTTAAAGTTGTATCTGCCTTTGACAGATATATGACATTCTTAATGATGTAATAACTTAACTTTTCAAACTGATTCGGTTTGAATTAAACTTGACAAAAAGTTAGCGGCGTACAATGCAGTGCTGTTTAACGCTTTAACGCCGATAATAGCCAATTTACACAGACTTGACTTTTCGATAATATGCATTGCACAGACATAAATTCTCGACCAAATCTATTACATTTGTTTTCTTTTACGGCAGTTCACACTAAAATTGAATGTGCGCCGAAATGTCTCCTTCATTAACACCGACTAAAACGCCTCATGATAAATGACATATCCAAATGAACGTAGGCGAAATTTGAAATTTCATTTTATATCAATTCGTTTTTTAACCAAGCTTCGCAATCTATGATAGCTCCAGTTTCAACTACTAGATGTCTTTTTAGTTTATTTGTATAATATCCACAAAGTACCTGCAATGATGTAATCAAGTTGTTGTGATATGTATTTTTACATAAGGAATTATATGTAAATGTTATCAGACAAGTAAATCAAACATCGATGTTATCCGTATATAATGGTGATGATGTGTAATCAGCTTCGATAAATATTTCTAATTTTTTTTCTGAATGTAAAAGCTCAAAAGACAAAAATTACATCGAAAATATTAAGGTTTTAAGTATCTTAGAATTACAAAATGGAAACGAGGATAAAAAAAATGCTGAAAAAAGTTTGCAGGCAAAACATAATTTTCCATTTCGAAATATGAAAACTAACACTACTTTTCAGTCGTATGGATGTGTTTGTGAAGCTCGTAATGACAGCTCCATAGCCAACCTATCACCCGATGTGACAGCTAACGGCGGGTGGCCACGCTTCTATCCTACCACTACGCATGCCTCAAAAATTACGTTACCGTCACAAATCTATGGAGAACTGTACGTAACAAGGCAGCGCATTCGCTGAAATAAGCATGTTGTAAATAAGGTAAAACAATCGGTTATTTGAAACCAATTCTTATTTACCAAAGTTGAATGAATTTTTTTTCAGACAAAATTGCATTTTTTTCACTTTACCCAACTGACGCGACCGTTTTATATTCTATGAAGTATATTTTCGTTTTCTTTTTTTCTTTTATAAGGTTTTATAACTATTCTTATATATGAATTATCTAAGCGGTAAAAGCTTGTGAGGCTTCATACCTTCAGGTGAGGAATACGGATAATAATTATGTAATCTCGCTTTTCCCAGGATTTATTACTACGCCAGAAGAGATTTATTACACTTGAAACAGTAAGCCGATGTACTTAGTCACCTTTAGAAATACGATAACTATATTAGATTGATTGCAGATTATATTACCCAGCTGATGTTGTTAATGTACATGTAGATACGTAAGAGATAATACTAAAGGATCATATATTGAATGTCGAGAAATGTTACATTACATAACTTCTTTTGCTAATTTTGTCACGTTTCAAGAACACGTATCATCCAAAGCGTCTTTTTGTTTGGTTGTTCATTGTTTGCCTATTCTTTTTTATCTTTTGTCGTTTTGATGTAATTTGTTTAAGATATTTGACTTCGTATAATTATATTTATTATTTTACTTTATTGTCAGTACTTTTACATGTAAATGTTTTTATTAGGCCTATCCTCACGCTATTCCCCTCCCACCTCATTTTGTTGTTGTTGTGTGTGTGGTGTGTGTGTGTGTGGTGTGTGTGTGTGTGTGTGTGTGTGGGGGGGGGTGATGGAGGGTGTGTACAACAACAACAAAAAAGGAAAATGGAGTCAACATTTTACTGTTCTATATAGCCATTTCGCACGTTCAATACTCAAAAGTCGTAATACGGTTGAGGCAAAAGAATAAAACGAAGGGCAATGTGTTTCGGTACATGTATATGCAATGCAGAATGCAGCGTAAACGGAAACCCGTCCATTGTGTAACCTTACAAACTTACAAGTACTGGGTACAACAGATACTTCACATTTAAGCTAGTTTTTCTTGTCACAATCAATTCCAGCAAAACACTACAGTATGTCTTTGTAACTAAAAGTCTACCAGCAGAATCAATCGCCTTTACAAAAAAAATAACTAGAAATATATATAAGGTGAAGCAAAACAAAAAATACGTGTAATTGAACCATACAATATAGTAATTGTCATTCAATGTTTCACTATTATTTCATTGCTCTCAATCCTTAACACATTAATTTAGTACATGCAAAGTATATGCGTTAATGATTTGATTTATGCAAGGTATTTTTGACTTTTAATTACTCTTTCTTTATATAATATTATCGGAAAAATAAGTGAAATACAACTAAACGAAAATATTACAGGGAACATATTGGTTTGAAGGTTCTTACTCAAAAGCGTTCTTGCTATCATAGTAATGTTTTGTTTAGGGATCACCTATTTTTAAGGAAGAAAACTTTAAAAAAATATATAAAGAGCAATGAGACACGACGATACTGATATGTCAAAATACGTCATTCAATGGGATGAGTAGCAAAAGAAATGTTTACCGGCCTGACCTGCCATTTTCATATAAAATTTATTTATATGCCACGTACTTATTATTAAATCTCAAGAACTATTTGCGGTGTTTCATTGCTATTGCGTTAGGAAAGGCGCCACTCCTAAATCTAGTTACCGTATATGGGCATTTGACGTTAGTGTCACGATTAGAAAATAATTTTGTGAAATACTGGGTATTTGACTTATGATAAGGCATGATATTATATCAAAACCTTGTGGGATGAGTCTCTTGTGTGCCTTTATCCATTGTCCCCTCAGAGCATCCATACATTCGCGATGCTAATTTACGTCATTAAAATGTAATTATAATACCGAAGGTCTCAGTTAAGACAGCAGCATAGGAACAAATTTCCCCAAAGTGATCAGATACCTTTATATGTTGGAATATTTCTTATGATTTAAAATGACTTCCCACCTCATGGAAGGATAAGACTGCAATTGCGCTCGCCAAGGAAGCAACATCTTACGTCCGTCTAGTCAGTAAGCATTCCACGGTAAAAGGTAAGAATTCATCATCTCACGATATCTATAGCGAATATGAAGCCTGACATATTGTTCGTTTAAATTCATTTTTTTTTTCGTTAGCTGGGTTAAGGTTTTAAAACACATGTTGTACAATAGTAACACAAACGAATGCCTAAACTTAAAGCAACTGTTTCAAAGAAGATGACCTGAGGGACAATTCTTAATGATCATTAGGAGTTCTGGCAAATTTCTGCAATAACTTTATTTGAACGCTGAGAAGTACATTTAAAACTCTTTGAAATTTAAATGTTAAATACAGTAAGGATTATAGTAATTCGCTGAGGCATAACACGATTTCAGTACGAATAAATTCCAAGGGATATGATTTTTCAAAACGCGTCTGAAAAAGAAACCATTACATACCTCGACAATTTAACCAAACATGAAGACATATTGAAATCTTTCCTATAGAACAAAAACACATTGGAATTTGTATTTTATTCAATTGATGATATATTTTTTAACCAATAGTTTTAGATTTACATTGAGCATAAAGAAATGGGTAGCTGTAGCTACAGCATTTGGCCCGATTTACCATATACGATTTGTGACATAAAAAAGCAGGTACTACTCTAACTTTCTGACGTTTCCGTTCTGTTTTATATACTATTGGCAAACTGGTTGAAGTACCTATTGTTCGTTCATATAAGCTCGATAACATTCCGTAAGACACTTTCTTTTGACAACACCCCGAAGGCCCCAGAAAATACATTTTTAAGAGGCCACTTTGTAGATTTTGTCCTTTCAATAGTTTCAAACAAGTAATGTTCAGATGTCGATAAACCGTTTATTTTGCATGATTATCGTAGTTATAATTCGATATCCGTGAAGATCTTATTAATGTTATTTAACTGATACTGCAGTCCGTTTATTGCCCATAAATGACCCATTCACGCCGTAAGTGAATGATTAGCGTATACAATGTACGATATCGAAACCTTAAAGGACCGTTTATCTTATTGGTTGTTGTGTCTTCAAATATAGACTGTATTTTTTTTCTAAAGTGTTTTATGTAAGTGAGATATGTAGTTCATGAAAAAATATTCTATTCTATAACAAATACTCAACGGAATGGCGAACGAGGGAGCGAAAATATAAAAGAGGGTCGTTTATCACAAGCGGTTTTCATGCATGTTATATCATTGTCTAGGAAAAAAATTCATAATGATCACTGAATGTTATTTTTATTATTTACATTTGAAATTTGTGGTTACGATTCTGACTGGTATTCCTTTAATCCAATAGTGTGAATGCAGTCGTATTTTCTTAACCAATAGTATAAATACAGTTAAATGTACATGATAATATAAAAATATTTCCAACATTTCTCTACGATTGACACAAGACACTGTATTTGGAAACTGATATGTATTCTGTCATTTGAGAAGACTTGCGTAATCCAAAAATGTGATTGAATAATTTAAAGGTCAGGATTCATTGACACAAGACGCCATTAGGCGTTTATGAGAGTAAAATTGATATTCCTTTCCGTTTACTTTTATCTGGCATATTGGAGAGATTTCGGCCGGTCATAACAATTAGCAATATTGAATTCCGATATATGACCTCCATTATCGAGTGTCATTATCGTTATGTTTCAGTTTTATGTATATATAACATCATAAACATTTACTCGTTATTTTCCCCAGACACAATCGCACATCAAAATGTCGTTAACCAAAGAAAAGTGTCAAATGAACTGAGGGGTGAACACAATCCATACCATCAAAATAAACGCACACATGACGTTAGTCTAAAACACTGAAATGCTTGCATTAATGTGATAGAATATTCGGATTTATGACAATTAAAGAGCTGATAAAGGTACCAGATATAGACGCAATAAAACAAGGGTTGTGATGAAAGCTATACTGACCTTTTCTTGTTTATCAGGCAATATTCTGTATGATGCTTATCTACGTTGCATAGGTGACATATATTAAAATGTTTTCTTGAGGTAAATTACTTTTCATATCTCATTCTTGTTTTAAACATTCTAAAGATTAAGCATGTTTGCTGCAAATCGTGTTGGTAGCTCCATAATTTTCATCTTCTACAGATTAGAAATACATATATAAACAATATAACTTAACTCATTGAAGCTATTACAACGCCGGAGTTACTGACCAAAGTTTAGTGTTAATATACAACAATACGCAATATGTATGTGTAACATGCAAATCATTCAAATGATGTATTTGGTAAATTACACGTGTTAAGATAATGCCCATAACAGCATATTCGATTTTCTTTGATTTTGATATAGACTTCCATTCATATTGGTTCTTAATAACAGGCATATAGATCTATTGATTGCTAACCTAGATAGATATGTTTGCTGATTTGATTTTTGCTTGGTTCCAATTTTACAGTCTATGCTGTGATTTAAATACATCAGCATCAACGGAGAATTTCTCTTTTTTGGCGAGAGTCATCCTTTGACTAAAACTTACCTTGATAAGGTTTATATAAAGTTTTGTATAACTCACTCAAGTGATAACATTGACACAAAGGGTATCCTCCTCTGTCCGTTTGTTTCAATTTAATTATAAAATGCAAACAAAAATCAAACAAAAAAACGGACATATTAATTTGCGTTGTATCATGCTGAAAAAGACACTTCACTCCATATCGAAAACTGGTTGAAACCGATCAAAACATCTTGAAGTCCATTCTCGTACAATGAAGTTGTTGACAGGAATATGATAAATTTACGTATTTTAATTAAGATTTTTACTAAATTTTAAAGCCTATTAACCATAAATCGTTTATTTAACGATATGTACCGATATTTTTTGTATCATTTGTTAAAGGTTAAAATAAACTTTCGGTGTTTAATTTTTATTAAGTGAACAACGTGCTCGTCTTTTATTGGATAAAATGACAAACTGTTGTCTCTCCCCTAGAAACCATCACTGCCTGACGTAATTAATGAAGGAAATCAAATCACGTTGACCAAACTGTCCGCATACCATATATTGTATTGGATCGTCTTTGTTTAGTCTAGAACGCCACGCAGTTTTCTATAGCAATGCATCTTAGATTAATTGTGTTAGGTCGTTCTCGAGTTCGTCTCCACGGCTATCCGTAGTGTATTTGTTATGTGTCTGCAATGACATGCTTTAGTAAATGGCCATTCTGTTAGTAAGAGTCCAGTGACGTCTGAAACGTGATAATCAAAGATGATAGATAGAAATACAATTTCGGTGTGAACGATAATAATATTGTTTTACATTTTTTCTCCTTACAATTTTTAGCCAGGCACTGTTCACAAAGATATTTGATATTTTAATAGCAAACAAATAGGGATTGAACGGCGTATTTTTAATTTCCATTATAGTTAAAATTAACGCAAATCGGTACCACCCGCTAAGGCTTCATGTGGAATATGGATGTGACTAATTTGCGTTCATACAAGCATGGAAATAAAGCCGTTCAACCCATATATTTACATTTTTATTATAGTAGAACAAATATTTGAGTTTATTTATTTGTTCTTTAATCATTTAATTATTTACTGCATTTTGTTTATGCGTCGTCCTTTAAACGACATTAGCAGAATAGCCCTGTTTCAATTAAATCGGCGCAAGTAATTAGCCGTAGTCGTCTGAATATTTGACGTAGGGGCATATTCACCATGTTAACCGAAGCGAAGCAATAGGACTCTCATAAAACAGTGTTATTTAATGATGTCATAAGTAAACCACGTGATACGTCACGAGATATTTTGCTTTCATACTCAAATGAAATGCATTTCTGCTGGTGATGCTCATATAGTGGGATGCAGCGCAAGTGTAAATATATACTATTAAGGTTTATACATTAGCATGAAATATGTTTTGCATTTTATTTGTAATTGAGTGTTCATTTGGAAATTCATTGAAACTTCCTTAACAAAACAGGACAAATTCACTTACTTCTAAACATTACACATAGAAAATTAATTTCAAAAGTTTTGTTTTCACTCTGTGAGGAGGGAAATTTGTAATTGTAAATTTTTTATTTTCATTTAATATCCGGATGCTTATATATAGAAGTTTGTTCAATAATGAACAAACCAAAGACTTTTCATTAGTTAATTAATATACCATCAGAACTCGACCCCTGGTATTGTTGGATCCTACATAGCATCATATGAAAGATGAACTAGTTCGCCCATAAAGATTCCTCGGTAGTATATATTAGAACGGATTGGAAACTTTTATTTCAATTAGATTGGTGTAGTTCACGCACCTGATTCATTTATGTTACAACAAAAACATTTTCAAGGTCATTTGAATATTTTTGTTGTTACGTTATATTGCTATGACGCGATCACTTACTTATAAACACTATTGGAAACACTGCCCAAAGTGTCTATAATCACTCTAGCACAACTGAATCATAGATCTAATTAATCCTCTCTCTTATTTATTCTAAGAATCGATAGCATATTTAGATAAAACGACGCATTCACCTGTTCGCCGAGAACATCGGGTTGAGTATAGATTCCTGTTGGTGTCAAAACAATATGGCTGACATCAATAATGTTACACATTACCATTGTTATCGTTATATCAACATGCCAAAGGCATTTGGGAGGCATTTAGAGCTCAGATTTTAACTCCGTGTTTTTATTGCCTTCGATAACTATTAAAACAGTCTAAATCACGAGGAAACTCAACATGTAGACGGTAGACATGGAACCCTCCGATTGTGTTTCCGTAAGTAGACAGTGCAACAGTAATTAACTTAGTCAAATATCTTAATAGTATCTTAACAAATGTATGTTAATATTACAGGCATTTGTGTATAACTTGTAGATATTCATCTAGAAAGAAATAATGTGTGGTAAACGCTTTTATTCACTCTATAAGATCATTTAATAAATCACATTTTTTTGTTGTAACTTAACCAAACTTAGGCATTTCGTTACTTAAGGCATTGTATAGGTTTGTCTTTCAATTTTTGCTTTTAGGATCAGAAATGTTTGAAATTGTCTTGAGGTATATGTATGAAAAATATAACTGTCACGATTGCATAATGATAAAATAAGTATTTAAAAAAAAACAAGCAAAAGTCCTGCTTAAATCTAGGTGCCGATTGATAAAAACAATGGAATGATGTACTTTGACAAAGAGATGCTGTTGATAAGGCATGGGCGTAAGGCCGTTGGTAAGTTGTAGGGAATATTGTCATGATGATGTTTCTGCGCCTTGACAACCATTTTTCGCTAACAAGCTGGACAAATAAGGATACCACGTGTTATAGTCATCCATTTATCCTTGTGCAAACCACGGTTCGCCATTATCTGCGAGCAATGGTTAATTACCAAGATCTTTTACAATTTGATTATCCTCAAAAGTGCAACACAGGATCATACTATCTCTTTATCGACCCATCAAATATTTGTTGTTTCTGTGGATCTGTTTCTCTATTTTGTTAGCGTAATAGTTTTTCTCGGCTGGGCTCTTTACCACTTGTTCTTTGCAAATTTTGTGGTAAGTCGAAGCTCTATGTTGGCAGGCATTATAGAGAATCAATGTTTCTTCTTGAATGATATGTCACACGTTGTTGAGTCACCATGTCAAACCTTTGATACCTAAAGTGCTTGCTTGCTTGTCATTAATTTGTCAGGACAGTCGACTAAAATCAAACAGATCATAATATAAACTATCTGCTGACTTGATGATGCGGGACCATCGATACAGACCTTTTTCTACGACAAGGGGTTTCCATTTCTCATCCACTTCAACTTTTAAGCACTTCGAATGGTACTCTCAGGCTAATGACCGAGAAAAGATTACCTCAGGAAACACATAGATAAGGGTCAACGAAGTACTCTTGATGAAAGTGATACCATCACAAATATTTGACCATTTACATTAAGCTCCCTTACCAAGGCGAAATTATATGTATTGATATCCCAGAAGTCAATCGACACAACCAAAGAATGAAATTTAAGAGAATAACTGGTAACACATTCTAGCTAGAAAACATACTGTCGTAATATGATAAGGATATAAAAAGCATTCGTCCTATAGGACAGGTACAAATACATATCGCACTTTATTGTACGTATATATGTTACAAATATTTGCTTATGTCAGTATAATTTTATATATAATTTATATATACACTTTATTTATTTCAAAACAATTATGAAACAAGTTATCTAATCCCTCTTGTTGGCCCGGATGTTAGCGCGCAGGGGTCTTAATGTGTGAGGAAACCAAAGAACCCGGAGAACACCCACGTGGTCGGGTAGGTGACCCAAAACCATTTCACGTCCGATCAACCCAACCACCCATGCATTATAATTGTAAAGACTGATGTTATGCTTTTCCGTTGTTTAATCATGGTACTGGTAGATAATTTACTTCCTTATCTGTTACAGGCGATGAAACTTGCAGAAATTATAACAGTGCTGTCTGTAGTGTTCTTTGTCACATTGACTGTCGGTGACGGAGCACCACAATGGCGACCTCAGGGTCGTTTTGGCAAAAGAGGAGACCAGAGACAATATCCACTTTCATGGCAGCCAGGTAAGATTTGAAAACTCACACCGTTATATTACCCATGACCGATTGGTAGAAATAATTAATAAACTTTACCTCACTATAAACCGCCACGAATCAGCAAACATTTTATTGCTTTTCTCATCAAATAATTTGGGTTCTAATGAACATTCATTTTATATTGATATAAAAAATGTGTCGTATTTTATAATCAGATCTTGCATCTGTTTACAAATTGCTATTCGAGGTCTGAAAGGGAAGCTTTTAAGATAGGAACCCAATTTATCTATTTATAGAGAGAAATTTGACTAATGTTCGCTCGGCATATTTGTACAGTTATAACTGTATATACAAGGTAATAGTCACAGACAGATGACCTGTTCGAGTAAGAAAGCATATTCGAAACATCATAATTTGACTCAATTAGACTAAACTGTCTATTTCGTATGTGTTTTGTATGTAGTTCTATTCAGTTTGATCGCAATATATCTTGCATATCTATTTTGATATATGTAAACAATATCACTAACATGAACACGTAATACTTTGCATACAGAACCTACAAAAGTTGTATAGAAACGTTACTTTTTACCAAAGAGCAACGGAAATGCAACACAAGTGCCAGGCAAACGCTACGGATAATGAGTTTAAAGACTTAACTAAATCCTTTACTTTATGTTATTTCTAAGCCTTTAGAGCTAAAAGCGTTAATATTTGAAGCTAAACACTAGTGAACACTGTCTGATTCATAAATACATACATGACAAAGGCTTCAAAAAGCATCTTGGCTGGGTCAATGGCATACAGGTGCGTTACAGGTGTCTGCTTTTGACAACTGGAAGTGGGATGGGATCATCCCTTGATATTTGCCCCCATATCAATCTGCCATCACATATGAAAATCTTCTAAACTATACGTTTTTCTAAAGATTAACACTGTAGATATCTTTCAATATACAAAATGTCAATGATTACTATTTTAATTACTCGGAGACACTCTATTAATCGGGATAAATTTAAGATAAGAATTACAATAGTATGAAACACTTGCTGATTGGCTTATTTAGTTTTGCGAGCCCTTAAAAGACTGGCTCGTTTGAGAAAAATATTTCCAAATTTAACAAAAAAGTGAAAAGCAAATGTAATCTTTTACGAAACGAGTATAACCAAACCACACAGAAATGATAACGTGTATAAATCGACCTTAACTTTACAATGAAGCATTGTGCAGAGGCAATTGATTTATGCATGGTTACTATATTCACGGAAATAAAATTTTCATGTTATTGCTATAATGATATCGCGGAAACTACCAACGACGTCTAGGCAATCAACACCCCATCCCAGTTGAGTAGGAGTTGTTGCTAGGAGATGTATACACCTAACTAAATTAGAAACATCTGCAACGTCGATATGTACTCCCTACCTGAGGGTTTGCCACTAGGGGGTGCTAAGGGGTGCTATAGGATTATACAGGATATTGCATTCCATGTCCCTGTGCCATGCCAAAAGCGGTACTTTTGTACTACCTCAGTGACCAAAATGTTTACTTCTGACCCGCTTACATCAGTAACAGGTTGACAGGTAACAAAAGTGGAACGAGCTGATAATAATGGGTAATAATATATGTTCAGAAAAAAGCCATCCTCTGTTTCCCAAACGAAAGACTAATTAATATACCAGCACCACTCGGGCCATGGTTCTTACTTTTAATTACTTTTTCACAATTACATGTTAATGGATCAGACCTTTACTATTGACGTTATCTATAACATTCTGTTTGCGTGTAATTAACTTAAATGTTTTCGCTTTACAATTAAATAATCACTGTTTCTTTTCGGAAAAATCGGTAATTCGTAAAACTTTCAACCAAACGCTCGACAAGCATTTTTATTTGAACGCTGTAGACGCAATTGCTAAGCAAATGTTACGGAAAAAACTACCCTAAAAAATGAACAGAAAAAATTGTACTTGTCTATAATTACGTGCTTTTTAGAAAATATAAATACTAGTGCACGAAATTCATATCAACCTTATTAGACAAGAAAGCTTACTACATGTTGAAAATGCATTCAAGAAATTATGATTTGATCTTTTCAATCATTTAAACAAATATTTTCTTTTTTTACAGACTCTGAAAGTGATATAGATGTATACCCTGTAGTAGAAAGCAGATCAGATACAGAATCAGACAGCGAGAAGACTTTAAAACTTCTTGAAAAATTATGTGTAGAGAGCAGCTTACCCGGTCTGTTTAGATGCTACAGGTAAGCATTTACATATGACATCGCGTAAACGATCTCATAAGGCAGCCCAGTTCAATATTGTTTTACGCCAGCGATGTAAATACGCTTCCAATTGGCTTAAATGTTATAAATGTATTATTTGACAATCAATTATTCACGCTGTCCCTCCAAAAACTTTTTCCTTATATGACAAATATAAACAAATGAGTCGCACACTGGCCGTGACTTGCCTTTGATCAGTAAGTGTTATCGAGGAAGGTACACGCGTGCATGTGCATTTTCTAATCGTTTCCACATACATTCACGTCAAACCAAAGAACAGGACCATAGTTTGCAGAAAATCAAAATATATAATATCAGCTGTGCGCTATTTGTCGGTGAAATACACACTAGGAATCATATATCATATTGCACACGAAATAAAGAGTCTAATTTAATTAATAGAATGAGTTGCACAGGCAGTACTATAAACACGACGTAACTTAATAGCATGTTATTCTGGCGGAGATATCAGCCATATGTGTATATATTGTTGTAGAACACATTACTCGGAATACGAATGTGTTGGAAAATAATTAAAATCCTTAACCGGCAGCCTTTGTTAATTACTTCCCCAAAGACTTACCACCCTCATCATAAAATCGATAATACTTGCATTAACCACCTGTATTAATTATTCCCGAAAAATAACCGAGTATTGTTGATTTTATGTCTAGTCAGTAAGCATGTGCTTATTTCTTGGAAGCCGGTAATAAAATCACACTAGACGCTACCGATTATCTTCTGTTTAGTAAAAAACCCTACGCTTACCTCGTTTACAGAATACTATGCTTTGTGAGAACCATTTCAGTGGTTTCAAAAGCATGTTCTTTAAATGGTCTGTAAAGCTTCGAGCTTTGTTCCTCAATTCCGTCTTTTCGTATTCAGAGTTATCTGCTCTTGTGAGCAGGTTTTGATTGTTGCGTCATTTGTTTGTGAGATTTTGAGAAAACAACATAATTTTCTCACACAAACAAATGACGTAACAATCAATACTTGCTCACAAGAGCAGATAACTCTGCATTACGAAAAGACGGAATGTAAATGCTTACAATTGCGGAGTTGAAATAATTTTGTTTCATGTTTCGATTTCAATTTATCAGTATGTCAGAATCAACAGTTGTCCATAAGAATATAAGTCTCGCACTTCTTCGTGGATATAACGTGGAATTATCAAACTCACAAGTTATTTATTTATTCTAAGATATTTTTTTACACTTTGTATGCAAACTTTTCCTTTTGCTAAGGAAACTTTATAAGAGTCCTCTACACAATTTTGTTCTAAGATTACCCTAATTGTATAAAAGGCATCTAAGCAATTGGCTTAATTAATGCTCATAACACCATAACAAATTTTAAAAAAAAAATATTCCGACTATTTTTTTTATATTTGTGAGGTTTATTATAAAGAAAGCAACTTTAATATTACAATATTATAGAACAAGACACCTTAATAGTTCCTGAAAATATTAAAGGCTGATAACGTTTATAAAGAGACTTGTCCATAATTGGTCAAGGTAACCTGAGGGTCGCGTCCCTTTGTTCATAAGGCAGCCATCTTGCGAAGCGTTATCAGCAGAGCTTACTCGATCTTTAAACCCACCAACTTCCGACTCTATGAACTTTTGGGATGTTACCACTTATAAGGCTAACTAAGGATGGCGTTTTTTGGTAACCTCACTTAGACTAGTTAAGGTTTTTAGTTGTATTTTGATTGTAATTGCCACCATGGATGGAATATTTTCAACTTCTTTGTATTGATGTGTTTTTCACATGGTGGCTTAATCCGTCAAATGAATATAATGTCACCCTTTGCATGGCCATTCACTCACATTTCTTGTTTGAGTAATTCTTGTTATGAGTGGAGAAGCTTAAATAACTATCTTAAATTAACACCTCAATACCATCAAATTAAAAAACAACAATAAAGCAATGACAATTGTCATGTCTGCATTGTATTGGTAAAATATCTAAATCCAATGCCTTTAAGGTAAATATTCATACTACATATATTATATACTTACAAAGAACTACCTTTCTCATTTCAGAAGAAAAAGGTCAACAGCGGTGGGGGAGCACGATCGTTCGTAATAGAAAATCGTACCTTAAAGCTTCGTACAAATAATTAACATCACAATGTGGTTAATTACCACCTGGGAAACTAGAATTATCAAATCACACTGGAGGCTACCGACGTCATACCTGCGGCTGATGATAGAGCTTGGGCGATATTAAAGTTACCCTATAGAGGGGTTGTTTTGATATACAATTATGTTGGATACAATTAAAAAAAATAAAATCAATGATGACGTTATGATAAATGTTTTATTCAAATTAGAAACGACGTCATTATTAATTAATTGTGAGGATTATGAGTCGAAAGCTACCAACCAGCTCTTGTGTCTAACTCAATCAGGTGCACAGTTTACCTCATTAGGGACTATTGACTCTCAAGCTTGCGGACATTGGTCATCACATATAATAACAAATTCATTACTGGACATCAAATTCACATTGTGGAAAATGAGTTGGCCCAACAACAATAACACTTTGTCTCATCAAAAGGTATCTTTTTATGTTGTGTAATTACGTAAAACGCCAACTCTCTGGTTTAAATATCACTGTTCTTATAAAAACTAATGATAACAACTGATAGAGAATATGTTTCCTTACAACTGTAGCCCATTGGTTGTAGACTTACCGACGAAATCTCAACATTTAAGTGCTTGAGTGTCTCAGTTTTACTTTCAGGAAAACAAATATTGTATTATTTTGGAAAACAAATATGATGAATTTTAAAACAGAATAAAAATATAAGAAAATATTTTTGTACACATGTCTCCAAAATTGTTTCTCCTCGCTGATCGTTGATTTCGACCAATGAAGCTCTATACTATTCTCAGAATCATGGATGTCAAACTAATAAAAACATTCTGGTACGTAATTATTGTTTATTACGTTTGTTATGCTTCAAAATGCATCAATTTGCAGTACCGAATGATGTTGATCTTACTATTGAAGCACTCTTTACTTAATTGATCGAATCGCTTAGCATTTTAAAGATTTGAATATAGGGCAAGGTTTAAGGAAATGTCCAAAAAGAATAAGAGCAAAATCGTGGACCAAGAACATACTGTTGGGAACCATCAGTCTTTATAGCATATGAAATACTTTTATTGTTTACAGTAGTAATGAATAAAGGTTGGCGTGGTGATGTGCCTATAAACACAACTTAGATCATACTTTATTATATTACTTTATTATTCCGATCGGAAGGAAAATTAATCACGAAGAAAAATTTAAAAGAAATATAGCGATTTTTTTAGCTTGGGTTGTTCTTTTCATGAAATGTTATTCCCTGCGAAGATTTGTATTTTTTAAATACAATTCTGGAAATGTGCGTTATAAAAGCGTATATATTTTAATATTTGTTTTATCTGTTTATGAAACATTTCGGTCTCTTGTACAAAATGTATTATTTAATATCCAATTTTTCATCCTTACACTTTTTTGGAATATTAAGTAACTGCAATTTGTCTTTGCAATGCCCCTAAGCTTAAAGATATTTTGAGTCAGGTAAATGATATAGAATTTTTTTTTCTTAGGACATCATTATTTCCTTTTCAATTTAAATCATTTTAAAAATATATATAACAGCTTTTAAGGCGATTCATCTTTAATTGTCATTACATGAATGAATATATTTGCTGTGACTGGAATCTGCAACCTAATAATGGAATGCTACATGTCCTTGTGATTTGATAATGCTGTCATCTCACAATTACTTAAGTTTAACTTCATTCATTAAGCTATGAACGGAATTTGATCAGCGTCATTTCGAAGATCGAATAGTATGAGGCAACCGTTAGAAGCAAACGTTTTCGGTGCGGTAGGCTGTCTCAGGAATATCGTTTGAACAGACGTAACCAACACTTTAATAACGATGAAATGGATTATCTTAATTTCAGTCAATACTAAATCATGATTTCTAGACAACACAACAGTTACTAAAAGTCGGTAAATGACATGTCAACCGTGTATAAACATAGCACATGTACATGTATCAATAATGTTAAACTGTATGAAACATTGGTCGATAGCACAAACATTTGAAAGGTCATCTAAATGTAATCGGTAACAGAAGGAATGTTACAGTGTAAGGAACGTGTTACAACCCTTACTGAAAGCTTCAACATGGACTGCGTGAGCAACATAAGAAATCATTTTACCGACATTTTGTTTTTCAAAGTCGATGTTCAGTGTCAGGAGTCTTCCTGCTTACATGTGGTTGTAGTAATTCGTCGGAGTTTCCTTTCGTGTCGTTAAAAGATCAACATTATTAATTTTGAATGAAGGACATAAAAGTGTTTGAATTGTAAAAAAAAGCAAAGAAGTCAAAAGAACAATAACGAAATATAGAAAAAGGCAAATAAAAACAAAATGTCACAAACGATCAAAAATAGGAAACAAACGACATATAAATACAAAATCAGAAATATACTACACAAGAAATGACTAGTTGACGTCTTCCTTAAATTCACATAAGTGGAGAGCTCGACCTCCCCCGATGTCGCGTCGACGTGCGCGTCAATCAGAGGACAATGCGCATGTTCTATGTTACACTATCAGAGGAGTACAAACAGAACTATCAAACAATACTGGCAGGGCGTATATTTGAACAGGAAATGCTAGAGACGGAAGTACATTGTACCATTACCATATGCAGGGCGATGACAGTGTAAGGACACGCGCATGTTAGAAGACACAGGCATTTCCCCTCAACATATGGTCATTGTAGTGCTTGTACAAATCAACTTCTAGGTCTTTATATATATAAGACATTGCGTTATTACTTTATACGTAAAATAAAAATCTATATACATTTGTATGCACTGAATATGAACGGATCAACATATACCATGACAGATATTTACGTAATTATACTAGTATTCTCGGGTCGAAAATAAATCCGGAGTCTGTTTTATTACACTAATATATATTTCATACTGACCCTTTAAATTTAGATATAATTTTGGAAAAGATAATTAAGCATCGCAAAATGATATCTTAATGTTCCAGATCAATGAGAAATATCCTTCTCAGCTATTTGTAAACAAGATTGAATTTATATTTCATCAGAATAACCACATTTCGTGGAGTGAAATTAAAACCAATAACGGTGAAGAAAAGAAAACCCTAAAAGTTTTCAACAGAACTAATGAGTGAACCTGAAGGAGGTATATTTTAATACTAAAATTACAGCATTACAGTAAAGTTTATGTCTCAGTGTTTTTCTAGTAGGCAAAATTGCATTTGCAAACCCAGGATGGAAGTAACAAATACACAAACTATCTATGCAATAAAGAACTTTAAAATATATTTAGTTGAACGATTCTTTATTAGTTTCATTAATATAAAGTACACTGTATATCTAGATATATACATTCAAGAGCAATATTGTCAATCATGTCAGTATTGGCAAACATCATTTGTTTTCATTTTTTCATTATAAATATTAAAACAACACCGATTTGACTTATCCTAAATATGCTCGTGAAACTTTCAATAATTGAATCCCGAGCGCATAATTCCCGCACCTATAGAAATAAAAAAATTGTTTTCAAAGCCTGCACTTGTTTTTTGTTTAGATTTTTTGTTTTGAGAAAATATTTTTAAAAATATCAAAAGTTCAATTAAACAATGTTAAAAGGGAAGCCACTCTTATTTGTTTTTTTTGCTACGAAAATATTCCAATACTTTTTAAAATGCCTTGAGCTATTGATTTTTAAGATACGTACGTGCATTGAACATACAAAGTGTATTCCTTAATCATGCACAACACCTAAGGGTTAAAACAATGGTAGTGAATATCAAACAATCGGTTATGTAAACAGTCCATGGCAATTTTTATTTCTAAATATACCAACTACTTACATTGTACATGCAATGTCTTATTTCGAACCCTATTGTAAATTGTTTCGTTATTTTTTTCCATATATATGTTTTTGTAATGAACACACCAGAAGAAAGAACAAAAAACACGAGAGTTAGCATTTATACGTAAAGATTGTAATTATTATAAAGACATCTAGCTTGAATGAACACGGTCACAAAAATGTCTTATTATCCTTTTTTCTTGTTTCTACTTTTTTGTTATGTACTCACCAGAAGAAAGAACAAACAAACAAAATCGAGAATTAGTGTTGGTCTGTGGAGATTGTAAATGTAATAAAATCTTTGAGCTTGAATGAACAAGGTTAGTCATTCCGAGATATCAACGCCAGCAAACCGATTAACCGTGTTACATGTACAATAAGCTGACAAAATTATGATTAATTCAATAAGCGATATAAATATTGCATTAAAAGATATTTTTCTAGTACAGTTATTTCTATGTCATTAATTTTTCTGGTTATGGTGTTTGGGTATCAACGTTATATCACAACTAGTCATAGTCGGTTACCGTTTGGTATCATAAACTTTTATTCCACAGGAAGTCTCATTCATGTATTAAAAAAAAAACATGTTAAAACATTATTTTTTTTCCATTCCAGAAAAAAAAACATCATTTTAGCAAAATTGTAAACATAAAAAATTCGAACTGAATTACATGGCCATCATTGAGAAGTACAAAACTGGACGCCTGGTACAGGTTCAGTTTATAATTAAACCACTTCAACGGGGAACATCATGTTTCACGCGCTTTCACACTACTTAATTACATGTAATGAATTTCTCGCCAAAATCGTGTCACATGATTGTGACGTGATTACGGTAATGTTGATATCAACATGATGTGGGTAATACATTATAAGCACAATCGGTGACTCAAAACAGAAAAAAACAAACATTTTGCCCCTGTGCAAATCCGCACACAGACATGGAAATACCGTTAAATAAAGTTAAATACCCGAACATGAAGCTTTTACCTACATAATGTGGACCTCCGATAAAGTGGTACAATAATACTTCATACATAGAACTGTAAGATGTAATCGGCAAAAGATGTTTCTGACTTATTTAAACGAAGATGGCAGAAATCACCATTTGCTTATTGTGTGTGTTCAATTTGAACGACTGCCTGTATCGGCGCAGAAACGATCCGAACGTTTCGTTGTTAAATGTAAAGAGCGAAAGCTCTGCCGCTGTTACGCATGATATTGATGGACCTCCTCTAGATTTACACTGTAACGTAACACATTGTTTATATAACACAGTTTGACAAGTGTAACATTACGCCTTCTGAAAGTAAACTATTTGACATAAGTTATATTATTGCACGATTTCGCCTGATGTACTTTGAATGTTCTGACAAAGCTCTACATCCCCGTGTAATCCCTCGTATCCTGTTGATAACCCCATTAGCTTGTATGAAGCGGGAGTACACTGTGTTCACATCGTCACTATGATCTACTCAAAGTTTTTCAATCAGCCATCTTAAAGACATATAACGCCGTGACACCGGAAACACCGACGCGCTCAGCGGAAGTACCGATGTATTACTACGCACACCATACATTTACTGCCTGACAGGCAATCGATTGCCAATGTGACAAATTGGGGAATGGGGATATGTGTGGGGGATTTCTTGCGATTTCTTGCGTGGGGAATGTTATAAGAGGCTGCTCTAGGGGAATGCCGTATGTTGTTTCAGCATAAAAAAGCTGGTATAGAAACTATATATCATTACAACTGTAACAGGATAGGGAAATGCACGGCCAGACCGGGGTTCGAACCCGGGACCTTCCAAACTCTAGACGGGCGCTCAATCAATTGAGATATCTGGTCGCCAACGATTATCCTAGTCCAGTTCCGCTATATATTAGACAACATCTTCGGAAAATAATCAGCAGTCGTGCGAGTCTCTGTCAGGTGTTTGTTGTACTTTGCTACCATTTGGAAGCATTATCTCGACATGTATGTGATACAGAATGTAAATGCGCGAAAATGTTACAAGTAAAGGGTTGGTTTGCCTGCCAGGCCTGGAGCAAATATCATTTATTTTTCTCGACAGGTGGTAAATAGACTCAGGAAATACAAGCCGTGGTCCCTTGCCTGTATATATACATGACAAAATATGGATAAACAAGTATCGATTGACGTATGACATATATAACAGATATCGACTAATAACGTCATATCTGTGGGGTGAAGGTGTGGGACTTGATCCATTCATAATAAAGGATATATAATGGCATTTTTGCAAATCCTTTTGAATTTCATGTCTAATTAGATATCATTATTCAAGCAAAAACTAAATCTAAATGTACAATTCACAATTTAGTGTCGCCAGAACATCACGGCATTAAGGACAAACTGTATATAGATAATGACTCAACTATGTTTCAATACAAGTACCTGCCTCCCAGGTTGTTATATAATGCAATATTAAGCTTCAAATATGTTCTCAATCATACTTCTTCTACATATTGACACATTTAATTTTTAAGTAACAACACGAAAATGATGTCATATTTATAGTTTCTTTCGAACTGATTTGCAAAAATATATCGTCTATGGTCACTGTATTTTAGTTAATTAGACGACGAAATTATAACAGGAAAACATCGGAACGAAAGTGATTACGAAAGGAACGAAGGAGACAAAAAAGACCTACAAATTATATAAATAGAGGCCACTTCCTAAATATTACAGTATGTATCACATGATACATGTACATACCATTCTGGACAAGTTCTATATTTGAAACATAATGTACATGCGCGAAAGTGTTACAATTGCCTGCCAGGTACTGGAGCAAATTAGCATTTAATCCACCTGGCAGGTGGTAAACAGATTAAGGAACTACAAACCGTGGTCCCCTGCCTGTATACGTGACAGATTCTGGGTAAACAAGTATCGACTTACGTATTATGGTATATTTTATAGATATTGACTAATAACGTCATATTTGTGGAATGAAGGCGTGAGACTTACAATACACATACATATATAGAGTATATAAAATGTCATTTCGAATTTCATTTCTAATCATATATCGTATAACAAGCAAAGCAATAAACCTAGATTTACTACCCATTCGTTTACTATGTATTTACACTTTCATCAGAAAGATTTGGGGGGGGGGGGGGGGTCGCTGTTTTACGGGGGCGGGAGGGGCATTTTGTATTATTTATTTTTGATGGTAGTTATTGCAAATTTCGTTCGAGTTTATAATATCCTGTTTTGTGTTGAGGTAGAATGATCGTTTGATCTCTTTATACATCCTTAAAAGATTAACGCCTTGTCTGGCTTTACTTCATGACAATACGAGTGGCGTTGATATATCGCAAAACTATCAGAGGTATTCAACATATCCCACATACCTTCTCCGCTCTCCAAGTCTTGGTGAGTCAAGCATGTCAATCAGGCGGTATTTTTGGAATATCGTTTGTATATTTGTAAAAAATAACAGCTCATGTAGCGGATTCAATACAGAGATCAAAGTGAATGGCTTATGGATCTGTCTTTGAGTAATTAACAGATCCATATTCAATCTTTGATTCTTAGTTTCACAGGTAATACACTGCATATTAATTG
>JAULCA010479740.1:0-12641 GCA_032360845.1 Crassadoma gigantea | reverse complement strand
TGTCAGCGTATTGTTATATTAAATCAATTAATTCCTCTATTAAGGATGTTTAAGATAATGAACGATAACATAGCTCAAAAACTGTAATATTCATTTAACGTCAATACAATCGGTAAACATCTTAAATCGAAATCAATACCGAAAGACACCAAACCAATAGGAGACACAACATGATCTGCGTAAATTACCTGACGACAAAACCTCAAATTTCAAAATGATAAGCGTTTTCTTCACCATAATGACATCAAGGGTGAGAACACAAAAGAGTCAATTAAACCATTATGACCAAAATAGGAATAAAGGAAAGATTTAACAGAGACTATTGAGAAAGTACCAGAAGATTAAGATTATGTATTCCGGAAAGGTAAGTGTCGTCTGCGTCGTCAACGACACCCCCAGTGTCAATCTAGATCAAATCGTAGAAACGTCATGCTCTTATAGCGGCAACTTAGGTCGTGACATCATACAAAATGTTATAAAAAAAAATCATCGATCTTCATATTTCCTCAAAAACATGAATGATATCACAATAGCGACAATCAAACGTGTTAGAAGTCTCCATCAACGTGCTTCGTTAGAAACCCTGTGCTGTATATCACGACTGTCATAATATTTGGTGCAAGTCCTTGAATATCAAATCGACTACGCATATTCACACCGCACTTTAGAGAAGCAGGAATGTAACTATGCAGAAAAACATAAATACATTTTTATTCACGACTAGAAAATCAAATCAGCTTATTCCACGGCTAGGTAGTAAGCCGTTCATGTTTGTAAGGTTGTAAGCAAAGGCCGAGGAGTATGACTCAAGTTGAAAAGTCTGCGGAGTATATACGATCGACGTCGCCATTAAAATTATTGTTGTCAAAGACAACGCATCGTCGATACATCAGCAAGTGAACTTTAAGGATTTACCAAGGGTTTTGTCATGACCTTGATTAATGCATTGATATCTTGAAAATGAGAGGCTGTTTTGATATAATTTAGGAACGGGGATGTATTTTTAGTTAATGATAATTTACCGTATGTACTATGAAGTGTGGGTGGCAAAAATATGTACAAGTTGTTAAAAGCGGGATTACTTTACAAGGTGTTTTCATGGTGTTCCCTCCAGAAAAATACAAAACCTGAAGCATGCCAGACATAAGGATGCAAATGATATGTAAAGACACAAATTATCTATTTTTTCTCAAACGTGGTTCTTTTATAGCAATATAATTAGCTAAATCGAGGTGTAGTTTAAATGTTCTAAATCTAGATAATTCCGGCACATGTTTTCTCTTGTCTCCAGATAATACTGTTCCCTATACAAAATACCCATTAGATGACAGCTTGTTCGTCAAGTGTACGTGCGAGGGTTGCCGAGTTTGATTCGTCAATCACCTACACGTGATTATCAAACAGTTACTTGATTTGTTTCTATACAAGTAAATTGTCCTATGTTTCAACTATAACTGATAGCGGTTCGATAACAAAAACATCGAACACTTTATATGGGATCAAAGGTTAAACTCACGGTTGTTATTCTACGAGTGTAGAATAATCTTTCGGGCGATAGTGAAGCTTATCCTTCCAGCAAGCCTTATTTCATCCTACAAAGAAAACCGATGATTTTACAAATTCTTGCTTTTTGTCTTACACTGCATATACGATGCGTGGGTGCTTATATACCAATCATTTTAGTAACCTTAAGCAATTGTTTTATTCTATTTTTATTTTCGTTATCATTAAAAACGGGAGTCAATCATTGATGGTAATAAATAGATGTCTTTGTGATGTTTGGTTTTATATAAGTAATTTTAATGAATGGTTGTACAGTTTTCTAATGGCAATTCATCTTTAAACCAAATGATATTTAAAAATGACATCATAATCATTATCATCATGCCCCAGTTATTTCACCGTTGATAATGACCGCTGATATCTCGAACTGACAAATGACGATGGTTCGACATTTCACCAACATTCATTTAAATGCCATAAAGGTTCCAATTGAATTCACATAAAGACTATGACCGATATGTATTGAAATAAACAGACACTCAATGTCAGTAGCGAGATAAGTTTTTACAGATTTCAAACAAAACATTCCCCCTGAAGGAAATATTTTTATTTGTTGTTGTAAATATTATCCCTGTAACATTTCTGGTTAATGTTCCCGTACGCAAATATACCGAGTTTGACTACATTCACGAAAGCATAGGGCCAACATTATTTTCGAAATGTAATTTTCAAAATTTGCTAAAGACGGAGTAGGATTTTATAACAGTTAAAATACATTGCTATTAAGATACACATACACATTCAACATTTTTATTGACAAAATAGGAAAAATTGCATGCATTTTTTTCTTGACAGTTGTTTTTTTGCACATGAGCTGCTTAACACAAATTTGATTGGTAAATGTCCATCAAATGTAATGCAAAATAAAGAAGCACTTCGAATTCAATTATATCGACGGGTATCGTGTGATTATGGTATCAGAAACAACTACATTCGGTAACATATATATAAATATATGAATCTACAGGATTGTTTGAGGAGTACTAGACAGCTGACGGTATACTTACTTACGTATAGTGTCATTACCAACAACACAAGCACGAGAAATTACGTCAGACCATATATAAATTTGTTTCTTATCAATCCCCAAAAATTTTATTCAGAATTCAACTGCATCTAATTAATAAAAAAAGGTCTATAAATCTCACTTAGAATATAAAGAAACTTTTAAATTTCCCGCTGTTTCTCAATATTCAAATTTTATTTTAAACATTTGTTTCAAATAGTTGAGTTTATCAGGTCATGAACAGCTGTAGCCGTGAAGGTTTTGTATGCCCCTACTGACCAAACATGCCAGGACTATGACTTCAATGATGACTTGCATGTAAATCTACCAAGGGATCCACTTCCGGTTATTTGAAAGCCTACCTGAATGACACTGTCAACCTGGAGGAGTGAAACAACATGAATACTGTAAACAGCAGGCATTTGACATGACATGAACAAATACGGGTACCAGGACATTATACAACGCACAGCCGATCACATATCTATGGAATAGTGCCGTCGTCCTCAAAGACTTATACACAAAGATTACTAGGAAATTGAAACAGTCTAATGCAACAGAATAAATCAACAGCTCTAGTGTAATGTATAACACGACGAACTGTACAAGTGTAAAGTGAGTTGAAGTGTTGATATTTATTTGTTGATCTATATCTTATATTAAGATTTATTTTCGTTTTTGCTAATGTCAATATACCGTATATAATGTGTAATTAGGTTAAATGTTGTCAACTATATCATTTAAACTGTTTTGTTAACCACACTTATCCATAGTTTTGTGATAGATCGATGCCATAAGATAGCATTACACCGTTTTTGTTCTCACTAGAATGAATGTAAAATAAAAGAATTGCTGTGCTTATCATTTGTATATCAACAATAGAGGTAATCAATTCAAATACCAAATACTGAAAGGTAATTGGCAAGCTTAGATCCAGAGATTAGAAGTGGATGAGGCTTATATATGTATTTACATAGCAAGGTATAATACAATCACGCCTGTGGAAACACGATTGTGGGGGATTGGACATCTGGTTTTATCAACAAAAGTCAGACGCTTATATAGTCTGTCACTCTGTTCTAATATCAGTTTTTAATATTATTTTCCTCTGTCGGAAAGGATGTAATAAAAGACGAGATCCGGTGTATAATGTTCAATGTCTATCACGATAAAAATCACATGTGCTGTGTATTATATCGTTAATGATCGGCATACTTTAATCCATTGGTGCATCACGGTCCCCTGTTATTGAACTAACGAATCTAAAACAAAGAAGGTATATCGGGAAAGCAATATTGATATAATACATCATTTGATCCGAGTACTTATCAGATATATTCCCTCTCTTGACAGTGCTGATTGGTCAACTTAGAAATACAAACATTTTCTTACAAACATTACTAATTAAGTAATAACATTTAAAAGAAAAACTTAATGTCTGAAACATATCAGGCTCCCGAGAATTGTGGTTCGATCTCAAGCGGTTGCGGAAAAAGAGAGCGATGTCTGATAGGAACGACGACAGATAGGGTTAGTTCTCCAGATGTTTGAAAAAAAGTAAGCAATCTTCAAGAATCATGACAGTGATATCAAATTAAAGATCAGCTCTGTTTCGGTTTTTTACTCGGCGTTGCGAAAGAACTTAATGTCAATCGCATGGTTGATTGCCAAATGAAACTGCTATTTAATTGGTGCTTGATATTTCGTATTGCATTTAAGATTTTTGATATGATCCTTGGTTATTTTCATACCTCTATTAATCTGCTGGTTAATGTTGTAATATTGCTATTGGCATAAAGCTTAAATGACGTAAATGACTGACGTTAGACTCGTTATATAACATGGATACTGTCTGCATTATATAGAAACCAATAAAAAATCAAATGTTATGTCTTACAGATTAAATATAAAACACAAACGTATAGTAATTCGTTACAAATTTTATTGTTGTTCAGATGGAGTGAAGCATAGAAAATGACAGTAAAGTTTTGTCATGTAGTCTTTATCTTTAAATTGGTCCCGTTGCTAAGCTGAGTGTCGTTACAATATCTGCTCTGTAAAACATGTAATTTCGCGAGATATATCATATCGCGCTTATTTTTGATAGACGATAGAACATTCAAATTTCTCTCAATAATTTAATCAGCAATCAATAGCATTGCATTGTTAATGAAGTGATTTTTTTTCACGAAACTGTTGCGAAAATTAGCAAATAGTTAATGACTTGATCTACAGTTTTGTTTTTTATCGGACTGTTTTTAGCTCTGTGGTTGATATCTATTTTATATAAGCAATATTTTGCCCGCCAAGAGTCACTTTACTCTCATCTTTAAATGTGTTACAGTTACTTGATATGTCTTTAAGTTCTGGAGCCGTTGTAGGAAATCCTATGTCACAGTTTTAGCTTCTTCATTCGTTCCAAGTAATTCTTTATACCTTGTATACGTGTACAGAAGGTATGCAAGCTTGATTATACAGTGGTATCTTACTTCGATAATACAACCACTCTTCTTTCCTTTCCTTTCCTGGAAGACTCACAGACATTACTAAATGATTGATCGGTTTTATCCCTACATAAAAAATGTCACTGTCTTATGACTTTTGTTGTTTGTTTGTTGACAAAAGGGCAGATTTCCTTGAATACCGGCCAATTTATTGCCCACACTGTTGCTAAATAATTCAATACAATCAAATAATTCAGGAATGGTTAACATATCGTTACACAAGAAACTATAACATGTTTCATTTTTAGATTTACTTGTAACAAGAATGAAGTGTAGTGCAGAAAATAGTTAAATTGCGTACGATGACTTAAAGGTTTTATACATTGAGATAAAAGTAAAACTAACAAAAAAATAGAATAAAGCGTCTAATCTTAAATACATGGTCATGATGGTACACTCTCTTAAAAACAACAAAATGGAATTTTACAATTTTAGCAATTATGATTGCGAAGCAAGGTGAAAACAAAGACATGTCAAATGAATTCTTTTCCTAATGATAGATCTAGTTAATGCGTGAGTAAAACTATGTGGTTAAACGTATATTGCATATGGTTAAGGTGACTCATACTTTTACAGTTTCATAGATGAATGAAAATTGGGGGAAAGCTGTCTAAAAAGGCAGTCGAAGATGCCTGAAAGCATTTCCTTTGCTGATTAAAGATTGAAGTTTAGCTTAGTATGAACCTCAAAACAAAATACCAATGTTTCTTGACAATTACTCTTCAGGACATAATGCTCGTCTAATTCAGCCATATGCCTTTTTCCTTTTTTGTTTTTCTTCCGTCTTTCTATTTTGAATTTTGATCCGGTTTTATTCTTCTGTCTTTATCGCTCGAAAACAAGACAACTAGGTCACAACTAGGATTTTTCTTATTCAATGGAAACAATTCATTTTCTGGATTTAGGTTTCTTACCAATAAAACAACTAAAAGTTGCTTTTCCGTCAGAAAAATTCTATGCCGGACGCATTTACATTTAGCAAAATCTAATTAGAGAACGTGTCGAAACAAAGCGCGTCAAAGATCGTCATCTTTGAGTTTAATTATTTAAAGGTGCAACGAATCAAAAGAATTTCATTTTAAAATATGTTCGCTTTAAGCGGTTAAAACACGTTTACATGCTGTATGTCTGCAGGCCCTGTAACGTTCAGCCATAAAGTGCTAGATTCAGCAATGATCTGACTAAAGCCTTACAATAGAACGGAGTTGTACTCGTGGTTATCATAAATCATGAATTGTTATCAACATGCGTCATTTATGTTTACTGCATAAGGTACATTTGTATGGCTTCATACATATTCAGATATCAGACTGTGGCCAACATCAAGCGGTATTGTGGTCATTCATTCAATGCTACAATTTTTATTTTTAGTTTAGAGGGATCAAAAGTATCACCGTTGCGTTTTGTTCCGTCTTTATTATATTTGCTTTTTTCTTCTATTCCATTTCCGTTCCATATGTTTTGGGGGTTTTTCTGTGGTAAGATGCTCACTTTCATTTCGTTCGCCCAAAATGTTTTCAAAAAGAGAATCAACTTTATTGTGTTACGTACTTTGTGGAAAATTGATGACCTTTATTTCGTTTTCGGGAACTACCTTTACTGTAATTCTATTAACTTCACATCATGTCCTTGAGTGTCTTTAGATTTTGGGTTTCCTGTCGTTCGCGATAGCAAAGGGTTGTTTGTTTCTGAACTGGTTTAATGTAGATGTTGATTGAAGCAACTAATAATACTTGTATGTCTGAGGTAATGTTGAGTCTAATAAATAACTATATACGGTGACAGTGAAACACGCAAGATACAGCAAGATGTTTATCCGGTGGAAGAGGTCTTGCAACTTCAGCAGATAGCATGGGGTCATACGAGGTATGTGCAGTAATCTTCCTTATTTTCAGCTGTCCTAAAGATACAAACATAATCTGAAACAAACAATATCCATCAGTTAGACATAAGGGAATTATAAATCATGTCTGAACATTTCGTGACATTAAATATGATGTAAGACGATCTTCATATGATATGATTCGTTATAAGACAATGCAAGAATCACTGGTAGAATATAGACTATATTGCATAATCAAGGTAAATTATCAAAAAATATTTATGTTAGAGACAGTCTCATTTTGGCCCAAATAACGCTTCCATTATCACCATGCTTTGCAGCAGGAAAAAAGTTAAGGAAAGGTTGAGTATGCATTATCAATTATTCTTAGCATCCTGGTTAGAAAAGAGGCAAAAGAATACCAAAGTAAAAAAAAGCCTCATAATCTATAATAAAAGATGTACACATATGTCCTTGTAAAGAACATGGATATTAAGACTATTCATGAAACCGTTATCACACTCAAATATGGATTCTGTGCTCAAACTGGCTTTTATATTTTCAACTTAAATCATGTCAAACGATCAAACATCAATTGTAAGCATTCAAAAGAGAATTCCACTTTAAGACCCTTCAAATATTTTCCAAGTTATTGCCAAAATAAGATTTCTTTACTGTATCATTTTGACTGGAACAAGAAATTAAGCTTGAGCACAAAATCCATGCTTAAGCATGATTTAACTCGCTTAAATCATGTCAAACTATCATAACGTCAAACATCGAAACCAGCTTTAAGTCTCTCCAATGTTTCTTTTCAAAATAATTGACAAATAAGACTTATATATCAATTTATAATGGGAACAGGAAGTTTTGGTTACGCACAAAATCACAAAATCCATGCCTGAGGATGAGAACGGCTCCATAGCTACGGGCCTTGTTTTTCCGGGAGGAGAAAGGTTTTTTTTTCATTCATAAACGACACCCACCATATTATTATAGGTAAATTAGAGTAGTTGGGGACTTACCTGTAATCATGGTATGCATATCCAGTATTACTGGTACCACTTTTCTGGCATCTGATAACCTATATCAGCCATATCGTCCAAATCGAAGGTGAGACCTTCCCCAGATGTAGTCTGTGGACTGCCTATGGAAGAAATATATAAATGTCAACTTATTTTATTTTTTAAGCTTTGTGACACAAGTTCTCATTAAAATATTAATCATTCTTGTTGGCCCGGATGTTAGCGCGCGAGGGGTCTTTGTGTGGGAGGAAACCAAAGTACCCGGAGAAACCCTACTTGGTCGTGCGGATGACTCGATACTTTTTCATACCCAACAGGGGAAACGAACCCCCTGGTGAAAGGCGAACGTGTTATACACCGCCATCCGACCGCCCAAGAAAAATATACGAGCTCATATAAACCAATGAAACTTAATTTCATCAACATCACGGATCATCTTAATTAATATGATAAGGAAAAGATTAGTATACCCTATATAGGAAGGACAAGAAGAGAGTTTATCTACGCAGTAAGGACGGAGCTAGTACAGTACATACATATGCAGTGAAATGAACGATGAGAAATACGTATATATTAAAGTTTATGTAACCTCCTGGTTCACTAGCATTTAACAAAATGAGAACACAAAGTTTATTGCTCTGTGGATTTCCTTCAAAATAAACTCCATTATACAAGAAATACACCACTCACCACTCCCATAGAAAACAAAAGTTAAACCAAGAAACGCGGAAGGCTAAACACTTCCGACAACACATGTGGTACTCATTAAGTCCACTCTCGTCAAATCCGTAAAAACGTATATAGCTCACCAGCACTCTTTATAATTTCTAATATCTGATATTTATTTGAAGGATCCCTTCAACGCACACTCTAATCCAAAAATAAACTCAGCAATCCGAATAAATCAATTGTATATCTCATGACTAAAACTAAAAATACAAAAAATAGGTTTATTCTTAAAATATACCCATCAAAGGTAACCTGTCTGGACAAAAACTACAAATATATAACACTTAAAGCATGTCAATGTAAAGTATGACTGTCCGTCCGTTTTCCTACTCTTCCGGTCTGCCGTTTCGACTTCCATTAACCTTGACTAACAATCGTCATTTCCGTCTTCCGTCACATGACACGTATCGTTCGTGCTAAGATATGTGCCTTTATTCAGAATAAATGATCGTATCTGTCAGTTGTAGGAAGCAATAACAAACTATCTGCTGGTTTTATGGTATCATTGACGTGGAGCGCGTCAGATTTGTTCTGCACACGACCGTATTTCATCAGAACAGGGAAGTATTGACTGCAGCTTAAAATTTCTTAACGGCTGTCGATACATAAAAACGACATTACATTATTGAAATTTTATTTTTCTCTGAAAGTTGTTAGTTGCAAATGCTCTTCTGTCTTTTATTCCAAAATGTTTAAAAATGTTTGCATACATATTTATAAGTTGTTTGATGAAAATCATGTAGTATTATCTATTGATTTGGTATATGTCATTATATTTTCAAATATATATAATTATAATGAGGACAACATTCTGAATAACGTCTTTGAAAGTATGTGTGTGTGCGTGTTGGGTGGTTGCGTGAGTGCGTGTGGGGTGGGTGCCTGAGTGCGTTTGGGGTGGGTGCGTGTGGGGGTGGATGCCTGAGTGCGTGTGGGGTGGGTGCCGGAGTGCGCGTGGGGTGGGTGGCTGAGTGCGTGTGGGGTGGGTGCCTGAGTGCGTGGGGTGTGGGTCCCTGAGTGCGTGTAGGGGTGGGTGCGTGAGTGCGTGTGTTCGTGAGTAATGGTTGAATGAGAGCATGGTTAGAATAAGTGTATGTGAGTGGGTCTATTTTAATATTTACTTTATAATACAATGTACATGTACATGTATGTAGATTTGCTACCTGAATTTGTAGTTAAAAATTTATTGTAAAATTGTGGGAAAGGGGCTTTGTATAATTGTTCAAATTGAGCCAAATCCCATTGCTAATAAGAATAGACAACATGATATGGTTAAAACAATTCATAGCTAAAATACAATAACCACAAATTAGGAAATGATTCAAACAAATGGCATATCTGAATCGCTAGGCTTTACGATCCCGTAAAATTTCCGAAAAGGTATATAAGGTAATTATGGTTAAACCAATGAAGGGTTCAAGTATTTCTTGTGTACTTGTAGTCCCAATATAACTACGAAATAAAAAGCAATTAATGTTGTTTTCTTAATTCAATTTGGACATATGAGTTCTTGGATTAACTGCACCTAAGAAATAACGAAAATAAGCCCCCATAAAATTTCACGAATTTTCAGTATGCATTTGTATAAGCATATTGAAACATAAAAGAAATATTTTTTGACAAAGCAAAACTGCTATAAATACGTGATAACGATGTTCCGGGTTGAAATTGACATTGTAATATATTCTCATGTTACTTTCATCATACGATTCCGCGTCATGTACTCACTAGAATATATGCAAAGTATTGTGTATGCGTTTTCCTATGACACGATTTGATCTACTGACCGACCGGCGAATGAATATCATTTCAGTTGCCGCTTCACTCTCTTAACTAATAACGGTCGTCCTACTCCGCAACACGAACGCTCCTTGCTTTTTATTCTGTTAGTTTTTAAAGTTTTCACCATAAACGTCTTATAAAAACGTATATACAAATCCATCATTTCCATTATAAAGTAAATAGGAGCTCGTACTATTTATTTTGTTATAATGTTGTAAAGCTTACTAATAACAATTACACGCTGTATCTTTCCTGCGATTTACATCTGATGACGGGAGACATCATGACGGGTGCCACGTGTAGTGACGAGAGACAACATGACGGGTGCCACATGTAGTGACGGGAGACATCATGGCGGGTTTTAGATGTAGTGAAGGGGGACATCATGACGGGTGCCAGATGTAGTGACGGGGGACATCATGACGGGTGCCAGATGTAGTGACGGGAGACAACATGACGGGTGCCAGATTTAGTGACGGGAGACACCATGACGGGTGCCAGATGTAGTGACGGGAGACAACATGACGGTTGCCAGATGTAGTGACGGGAGACACCGTGACGGGTGTCACATGTAGTGACGGGAGACAACATGACGGGTGTCACATGTGGTGACGGGAGACAACATGACGGGTGCCAGATGTAGTGACGGGAGACATCATGACGGGTGCCAGATGTAGTGACGGGAGACAATATGACGGGTGCCAGATGTAGTGACTGGAGACATCATGACCTTGTTCACGGTGAATTACAAACAATAGATAGCAGGAATAATTGTCAAATGTCCATTTGATCGTAGAAATATAAATAAAACTTAACACCGAATCCGAATATAACCATAGATATATGTATTGAAAAAGATCACATCTAACGACCGCCTACAAAACAAGCAGCTCAATGCTGCTAGTTTCATAGGCGGTCGCAAGATTATTTTTTTTTATACGATTCTACTTCACATAAACATTTCATAGCTTTTTATGTATGTAATATGTTAGATCGTTAATATAATTCCTGATTATTTTGAATAGTTTTGTTGGTAAGCGACTGGTTCCATCCCTAACCCCTAGTGTGTCTCAAAAGGAACATTCAAGAAAGTTCAAATTTGTGATATTAGTATATATCATTTGAACTTAGGGAGGAAAAAACACAAATCTACGAATAATGCTGCTGAAATTATGAGGAACGGAATATATCCTGCATGTCTTTGAGTGAAAACGTCATTGAAATATGCCCATTTCATGAATACGTTTTCTTATCATTCATTCGTTCAAACATACTTGATTGACATTAAACAGTAAAAGGGATAGAACACAAGTTCTTACAACTTACTGAGCACCTCTCCATTATTTTCTTAACGAAAGAGACTTTTGTCAAAAGAAATATTCTAAAAGGTTTTTTTATTTTTGTCGTTTCCTTTATTGATGGACACTTTTTATCAATATTTTAATTATATAACCACGGATGAATATTTGTAAACCGCTTTTAGACCCTCTACGGACTAGGTAGTGATTAAGTGGTCTACAAGAACCTCGAGTTATTTTTTTCATTATTTCATAGCCAGTATTTATCAGTGAATCAGTGTGCATGAAATTCCAAAACAAAACAATACAATTCTCATCAAGATTTTCAGATTTTCATACTAAACCAAACGATGTATAAATATCATCACACATGGAAACTAAGGTTATATTGTGTCATACCTTACAAGCATTAGTTCACACTACTACATAAACTGATATTCATTAATAGATGAACGTAAAACACAAATATCTGGTAATATATACAGTATGAACAAAAACAAGAATTACACCTATTACAACTGTTGTGTCGTCTTTGTAGAACTCAGTGATGCCAGAAGGAAATGAGGTGGTACTTAAAATACGTCTAAACTGCTGTTGAAACCCTAGGGGAGGCTTAAACCCCTTTATTAAAGGAGTCACAAAATTCAAAGATACTGATGAATTTCAAATGATTGATTTCAGTATGTATATCGCTTTTGTCATACATCAAGGCAAGTACCTGATTAATGAAAATAATGACCTCAGAATTGCTAGGGTTTTATTTCTTTTTTTTATTTCCATCATTGCTATACATTAAAACTATATAAATGTTATGATATGAATGTTAAGTTACTAGCGAGTCCTTGTTTAAGAATCACCATTTGGTTTTAAAATGAAACCATGGAGGCAGAAACGTATAAAACATGTCAAAAC
>JAULCA010479629.1:0-19970 GCA_032360845.1 Crassadoma gigantea | reverse complement strand
GACATCTCTACACAATCAGTACACCGACATCTCTACACAATCAGTACACCGACATCTCTACACAATCAGTACACCGACATCTCTACACAATCAGTACACCGATATCTCTACACACTTAAGAGCGTAGCTGTTTATACGCTGGTACGCATATAAATCTACCAAATGTTCAAACAGCAAAACAAAACAAAGCAAAAGCACTGCTTGTTGCACCCACTATTCCCCTACCAAGACCCTGTCTTTGACCCGTTCTTAATTCACTGGTAACAGGAGCTAGAGCTACGCCCCTCACACCTTTGTGTTATCTTTTTTCCTTATTTCCAATATTGACGTTTTTACTGTAACAAAAATGTACACTTAAAAATAATGAAGCAAAATTAACTCTACCAGTCTGCAAGTGTTTAAAAAAAATAAAGCTAAACGTGGCATAATAATTACTATATTGACATTTTTTCTGTGTTCATTGTAGTGGTAACTGACAGTAGCCTTACCTCGCTGTTTAAGACGCCATCGCCAGACTTCCACCTCGTGTGACTTAGCGTCGTCGAACGCCACAAAGAGATATCTTCCACCCACATACCGGTACACTATGTGGTCTCGCTTCTTGGCCATGCACATTTGTCCAAAAAAATCAGGAATTGTCAAATTGTTTATATTAATATTGTCTCTTATTGAAGGAAGTGACGTCACATCCACACCTGGTGAAGTCCCCGGCTGACCGTCTTGGTTCCGGTTCCTCTTTCTTCCTTGTCGTCTCCCTGTTGCAACACAAGATTAGTATTCATTTTCTGTTGAGTTAAGAGCAATTCCTTTCTCCCCCCTCCACATCTGACAAACGCATCACGTGCAAAATACTCAAATAGAACGGAAACAAATCATTTGAGTTTAAAAGGTTTGGTATATTTTGTCACCTGACGATCTAAAATGCAACTCCTGTTTTTAATTTGCATTAAGGCTACGGTTTTCAATAGTTAAAATTCGACTTTTTATTAACTTTGCAACAATTATGAAATCAGTTCTATCAATATCAACATATATTAATCAATCTTGTCGGCCCGGATTGAAGCGCACATGGGATTATTTGGGAGGAAACTTAGATACCAAGTTAAAATAAATGAAGGAGGTCAGGTGACCAATACCTTTTTTAAGTCTAATCCGGATTTTGTTTCATTTGTTACTTTAATTATTACTTTTATTGGAAACAAAATCTTCTTAATGTCTTATTCATTGAACTTAATCTCACCTTTTTTCTTTTTGTTTCTTTTGTTCTTCCTTCGCAAGTTCGTCAGGCATTCCTTTTTGGGTTTCTTCTTCCGGCGACATGACTTACAGCAGGAGTTCCCCCGCCGTCTTGGGTTCTTACAGGGCAGCACATCGTCGGGAGGGCACGTCAGTTTTTGGCAGTCTATTTCCCCGTTCTACAAACGACAAAGGTAAACAGTTATTGTTTTTTGCACGTTATTGCATGGAATCATATACATTTGTAAGATTTCTTTTAACGGCATAAAAGGCTAAGTCCAGATGGAGTCCCAACAATCACGGAAATATTGCAATATTGTGCCAGAATGGAAAAATGGTGTCAAGTGCATAGGAGTATGTGTGCCTAAGGCAGAGTATGTTTGTGTAATTGTGATAGCGCGGATCCGATGTCGACTTTATAGTGCTACTTCGCTGAATACCATGCCGGAGGCACCCGGCACAGCATTCCGCCTGATCACATTATGCTGACAACGGGTGAACCAGTTGTTGCCATTACCAAAAATTTTGAACGTAAAGCAGGGAATAACAACTACTATTGTTTAGGACTTCGGCATGTCACGGCATTGAAACAGAACCCAATGACTTCCTCACCTGCATTTGAAAGTTCAACAGTAAACCCAAAAGTGAGGTGTTGCCAAGCAACGCGCTAGGAAATAAAAGGAAGTTTAAAGTAGAGAGAAATACAAAGATCCCAAATATTGCAATGGATGCAGCATATTTATTTTGGTCGCTTTTGTGTCCCAAAGTAGAGGGCACAAAAACATGCAAATCCCCAATTCTGCAGTGGGTTTACTCTTATGCTACAGGCTGTACTACATAGAACTCAATAAAGACCATGACCCTATGTCCATATGTGTACCTTATTCCTCCTATGTGGCCCTTTCCGAGAGACCTGCTCTCTGATTGAGTTGTTGGAGAGGAAAATCACTCATGCCAGGGAAGTGAGATTTGTGCGTATTTATAGCGTAATCATTGTTTTGTATTTCCGACCAGTGTTATTACAAGTTATTGTTGATTTAGGATTTACTAAGATCGAAATTTCAAATAACATTTATTGTACGCAATATATTATGGTCTTTACCTATGTATTGTAGAAGGAGAAATAATGCACTCGCCTATATGCTCAGGACGTCAGGTGTATATATTATATGTTGTAATAGTGTTCTTCTGAATATGTTTACTGTTTAAAATTGGCAAGCAAGTCAGAAAAAAACTTATTGGAACTTTTCTTCGTTGGCAATGCAGACCACTGGCACTTTCTGCCTTAATGAATGCAATATAATTTCAATTTAAATGCTTAAACTGCATGACACTACGCTATTATTACTATTTACTTTGTATCTGAGTGGGAAATTCGATAATTTTTCACTTCGCCGCTTAAATAAAAAGAGCCATGAACAATAGTCACCAACCTTTACAAAGTACAAAGTTACACGTCTTCATAAGAGTCTAACATTGTGTTTTACTTACATGGCTGTTGAACTCACAAACTAAGTATATCACTCCAAACAATAGCTCAGTGGAAACAATTGAAGCTACTGTCAAAGCTTTGCATTTGAACACTTTCAATATCGTCAAACACTCAAACTATCGACCAAGAAAACCTGTCGTGGTAATGACAACAGTTAGTCAGTGGGTAATAGATTTTCCTAATAGGAGGAATGTTGTTTCTGATACCCTCATACAGGTCTATAAAGGTCGTCAAAAACTAACCTTTCTAACGGAAAATGTGTAGGGAAGCGACAGTTTACAACCTAGCTGTAAAGGATGTACCTAAAGCATGTAATATTTCAGATGGAACGCTCCTACTATTCTGTCTAAATATTTGGATATATTAGATTAGTACTGCATCCTTCGACTTATAACCGGAGGTTTAAAAACTATGCAAACTGCAGCAAACGAAGGATTAAGGAAATCGTAGCAGGAGACGGAGCATAGTATAAGAACTGTTTTAGACACGAGTGTATGCCAGTCCAAAAAACGGTTCCAAAACGGGTTTCGTATTTCTTATTCTTTAATTCAAACTTAATTTCAGGACATTTTGTTGCGTCGATTATCTGTCAACGTAATCTTACGTTGCAACAGGACACCGAACTTTTTTAAGGATTTATTGAAACAGCCTAACCCAAAACTTCGCCCAAGTCATCTATTGCCCACATTATATTTAGTCTAGATTTGTTCCTGATCGAGCAGTTTCTGGCAAGGACTGAACAATAGATAGTTCGGTAGCACGTGAACATCGCCAACAAGATCGCTCAAATAAAGCTGGCTATGCTTTAGAACTGGTAACCATCTCTCGAGGACAATTTACAGATTGAAGGGATCATTGTTTATGAGTAGAAAACAGCAAGAAATTACCTAGAGCAAAATATGAAAGAAGAAAGCGCAAGTAAAAGTAGCAAGACGAGGTGTTCCGAAATGATAAGCTTCATTGTCTACTCACCAGGCAGGAACAGGCGACACAGTTGGATACTTGGGGCTGCCATTCTGATCCGTTTTCGTGGATAGTCCCTTCAGAGTCCAGGCAATCTGTAGTAACAAAACACAAGGTCACAACACGTGATAACATAACAAAACACGTGCAAATATGATAACAGAGCAAATACAATACAACACATAGCATACATAATGCTTCACATCAAACAAGTGAAAAGGTCACAACACGTGAACAATTCAATATAACAACGCAAAGTGCAAGACAAACACGTACACGTTATTCAAAGCATACACAAGTCTTTTCTGACAGATGAGGCACGTACAATTATTAACTTTTTTCTGTGAAGTTGTATCATTACACACTCAACACAACGCAGAACTTAGACGTGTAATGTATACATGTCAAAAAAAAAACTGTAAGCGAAAGGCTAGCTAAAAGAATTATTCAACAAAGGGCCGTATATCACATAAGAAAAGTTTCGTTGAAATTGGCTGCATCAGAGTATTGGAGGAGTTGTCTGGACCAGTATTTTTCAACAAGGGCCATTATTCCAAAATAAAGGGACAGATTGAAAAAATAAAACCTAGATACACAACATCAGGTGGTAGTTATCATATGTAAAAAACTTTCACTGAAATTGGTCAAGAAGTTTCGGAGAAGTTGTGAGGGAAAGCCTTTTTCAAAAATAGGCAATAACTCCGTAAAAAGAGGGGTCAAAATGAAATAAAAGGGGGATAACTCTCTGGGGAAGGGGGGCACATCTCCATATTGTACTGGCCATTCCCACAAAATTTTTTAAATATCCGTTGTAAACTGAGCGAATGCATAGCCGGACAAAGTTCGTCTACAGACGGACGGACGGACAAGCTGATTCCATTATACCCCCCTGTTTCGTTGCGGGGGTATAATGATCACTTGAAAAAAAGAAGATATGAAGCACCAATTTGAAAACCTTATTTGTAGATTCAGAAAGACCTACCTATGATAAGAAAGAGTAGCTGAGGTGTTAGAAATTCACTGCATCGCTGACACCAGTTGTAATAATAATGAAAATACACAGCATTTGATATTGTGCCATATCTAGCTTACATAAGCCACTCTAAAGCGCTTTACAGTACATAGAAACACATTGTATACAACTGATACAATAAGCATATATGTATACCATTTTTAGGAATTCGCAGGAGCTGCCTTATCAGGCGCTAATTACTAGTCCTATGCCACCTGACTAATATATCCCTATGTGTGCATACCTGCGTGTGTGCTAGAGATGTAATGTGTTCTGTTTGTATTGGGACCGTGCTTCCAACAGCATCATCTATAGTACCACCTCACTTGAATGCTACGGCCCAGATGTCGCAACATCCACCCCAGACCAATTTATACTCCACCTGGGTTGTTGGAGTTGTGTAGACAAAGAATAACAGTTTCTCGGAAAATTCATGCGTACATCGACTTCGGGGATCGAACCCCGGCCGCCTGCGTGGAAGGCCGGAGTGTTAACCACTCGACCAATCCGCCCTTTGTAAAGGTAATGTATCAAAACAATTTGCTGTTTTTTAAACATATTATATCCTTGTTAATGTGAGCAAACTCTCCTTTAGGATGTACAGTGCAGAACGGTCAAAAAAGTAATATATATGACCGAGTGCCTAAAGCGGTTATCTCCCTTTAACCGCTTCAGGAACACGAAAGTTAATAAGTGTACGACAAAGGATGAGGGAGGTTATTAAAACGGCGAAGTTTAGTGTTATTTGTCACTGGGATTATTTAGGAACGCATGACCTTACCGTACTCGGCTTTTTGTTCTGGGTCTATTGGAGAACCATTCTCATCAAGCGAGGCGTTAGCGTCGTCTGCAAGTGTAAATTGAGGCCACGTGAGGAAACGGACAAAATGGAGTTTCATTCCAAATGTTGTGACGGAGCAGGGATCACAATTAAATCAGATAATTAGGAGAATTTTGAAGAAACCATTCTCTGAATATTTTGATACTTTGATATAAATAGAATTCCACTAAAATAGAATTTTTTGTGCGGGCCTCGCTTGATAAGATTTGTCAGAATTCTTATTTATACAGTACGCCATTGTTTACATTTTTGTTTATGTAACTAACTTTTGTTTACATAGGGTACTGGCGTATGATAGCGGCAGTAAGCAATGAAGAGATTAGATGTATCAAAGAATTCACACAAGTCTATGAAATATGTAGAAAAGCGCCTACATAATAACTCAACTGAGTAAGACATGTTCAATGTGAATCAGGAAGATTTGAAAAAAAATACAATTGAAAATGATGCATGCAAAAATTCTGTAAAATAAGGCTACTTAACTTATAGCATAGTTACTGTTGTTTCAATGAATTTGCAGCAATGACAAATATTTTTATCGGTTTACTTTTTGAAGTCCTACATTCACCATACCATCTCACATAGCTGACATGAACTTTTATAATAATCTTAGTGTTTTGAACAAAGATAGTTTAATAAAATGAGGAAGAAAATGAATCTCCGAGTGAAATTCTAAATGACTCAGTAAGATAAGGATAAAGAAGGGTACAGCTTGGCAAAGCCTCGTTCTAAACATAAAACCAGCAGTTATTGTCCTCAGTCTCTGTCAGCCAGTGATCCAAATACATATAAATATGATTCTCCTTTAAAAATCAATAAAGAAACGCTTCATATGATTTAATTATAGAAATCCCCTGAACATTGTGGATATCAATCTACGCTAGGCGCCTTCCCTGAACATTGTGGGCGCCAGTCTAAGGTAAGAGATTTATCTTAACATTGCGTAAACTTTAAATACGACTTGTACTCGTCAATTTAGGTAGGGGTCTTACCTGCACATTGCGGACAACAATTATCACTGTGGTTCAGCCATTTCTTACACTTCTTGGGAATGTTGCAAGTTTTCAAGTAACAGAGTACATCTCCCTTCTGTAACGACATAATCACAAAGAATATATATCATTAATACAACATCTAGGATACAACAGCGTGTTTAAAGGATTATATTGATCACATGTGGGGGATATATAACACCGTGTTCCCCTCACGCGCTCGGGCTTCCCTGTCATTTCCCCCTTATTCGGAGCCTCTCTAAAAATGAAGCAGACGACAACAATGGCGCATCAACCTGACCATCTTTACCGTTGTCTTGTTTCGGTACAGTAGAATATGATATTTATTGTCCATCTGGTAGGGGAACAAAGTTTTTGTTTTCCCGAGGTTCATCATGTTTCACGAGACCGAAGTGAAATGGTTTGGAAACATGATTAATATCAGGGAAACAAAGAATAATGTTTCCCTGCTGCAATAAACTACGATGTATTTTGCTATACAACCTTACGTATTCATGTGGTATACAACGCTATTGAGTGTCCTTTATGGTTTTGAAAATCTATCCTCCAGCTTTACTTAGCGTTATAATTCATGGGAATCGTCAGATGCTTGAAACTACATAGGAATTTCGAATTATCCCTTGTCTGTCGTTGGGTCTAGAGCGTTAAACAGCATCTGAAACTGGTGCGCTTGAAGGCTCGGGTCCGACCCACGATCTTATAGAGGACACTTAGGTTGGCCCTCTTTAAGTCTTAAAATAGATTGAGATGAGAGTGTGTTGACGGTTGATTCCTTAGCTGTCCTGACCTGGGATGATTTACTCCAATAACCAACCTCATTCACCGGCAGAACGGGGCGAGGCTCATCCGGTTATAACGAGCAAGATGTACTCTGTTGTTCGCTGATGTGGTTTAAGACTCATAAATTTGGAAAGAAATTTAGGAAGTGCATAGGGATGGGACTATTTGATGTGATATATCTCTCGTAAACTTTAACCCATTATGTATGATATTCTAGCTGTTACCGAAGAAATTGAAAATAGACGTCACACAACTTCCTAATCTGATAACGCAATTTTGAGGTTGATCAAAGAAAAGTTCAACCATTCGGAAGTATACTAACCGAAGTTAGAGGCAGACTTTATATTGTACATGTAATACTTCATGATATACGAGCATGATGTCGATATTTTTGAAATATAGAATATTCCATTAATTGCTAGTAACACCAATAGTTACAGAGAATGATTGGACGGCACAGTGGAAGGCGCACTCGCCTTTTATCAAAACTGATGGGGTTCGACTCGATCGGAGGTGAAAAGGTATTAAGTCACCTGCCCGACCTCTTGGGTTTTATCCTCTAATATACAACGCTTTCATCCGGACAATGGGAGTGATAAATATAAGTTTAAAAAGGAGATCGTTACACAATTGTCGTAAATAAGAGAGCGACCGTCTACAGTTAATAATAATAATATACAGCATTTGATATAGCGTCCTATCAAGCCAACATAAGTTACTCGATAGCGCTTTACAGCACATAGATATACAATTAACACAATCAGCATACACAATTGAGGAATTCGTAGGAGCTTCCTTATCAGGCGCTAACTACTAGTCCTATGCCACCTGGCTAATGTCTCCCTATGTGTGTATGCCTGCGTGTGTGCTGGAGATGTATTGTATACACTTGTGTACAGTTCTGAAGTCCTAGGTTGGAATCCCCGTTTGGCCGTAGTATTATTGTAATTAATATGATATTGTTGTATGGACACAGGAAGCAGACATGAGGTACTTACCGTACATATACAGTTGATACACTGGTTGTCAGCGTTGAGTATGATGCCTGTCGAGTTGGAGGTGAATACTTCGCCGTCCGCGTACGTATTGTCGTCGTACTCACAACCCTGTCCTCCGTTTTCAGCCTCCCCTTTGTCGTCCGGCACGACTGTAGGAGGAAGGTTGGCAAAATCTACATGAAAATAGGGGCCCACTCTTACCCAATCATCTAACAAGCAAATTAAAAACATGCAAAAACCAAACAAAGGGTATGCGGAAGAATCCTAGAAGGTCTAGCTAGAAAGTTTACCGTGCGTCATAGCACAGGGACTCGGAGCGATGCTTCGTTTGTGTGCTTCTTTACTGTAACAAGGAGACTTTAAGATGTATGCTAACTTATTTTGGCAAAAAGACTTAATGATGAATGCAACCTTATTGTGACAAAGAGACTAAAGAACATATGCTACGTTACTGCGACATGGAGACTTAAGGATGTATGCTATGTACCTAAATGTGACTTGGAGACTTAAGGTCGTATGCTATGTACCCAAATGTGACTTAAAGACTTAAGGATGTATGCTATGTACCTAAATGTGACTTGGAGACTTAAGGTCGTATGCTATGTACCTAAATGTGACTTGAAGACTTAAGTATGTATGCTACCTTATTGTGGCAAAGAGACTTAAGGATGTTAGCTACCTTACTGTGACATGGAGACTTAAGGGTGTATGCTACCTTACTGTGACAGGGTGGACTTCACCGTGTATGGTATCTTACTGTCAGATAGACACTTATGTTTTCTACCTTACACAAAAGTTAATCTAACAAAAATGATAGATTATTGGTGGTAGCATATAACATTTACTAATAAAATCAACCACAGGTATAATGTATAAGGTAGCATATACCTTAACTCTTACACAAATCACAGGTATAATGTGTAAGGTAGCATATAACCTTAACTCTTACACAAATCACAGGTACAATGTATAAGGTAGCATATAACCTTAACTCTTACACAAATCAAAGGGAGATGACTCGAACAGGTATGACATATAAAATGGCATATCTTCTAAGCTGCTAGTTATGTTTTAGGCTTATATTTTGTAATTTTTTGTAATTTAAAGATCCAAAGTCAGGTTTAATCATTTCCAAAAATAAGTATGACTAATGAAAATGTAAAACCCCGAAAATTAATCCCAATGAATAATGTTTTTGGACGAATCCGCAAAATAATTTAACCAACAACAAACACAGCATTTCAAAAGATGAAAAAAACAACAACTCCTGCCTCGTTGAGCCCACAGGATTCATTTCCCGATTTCCCCGTGATTGTACAGCTATAAACCACAGATTGTTTATATGAAGTATCGGTCCAAGCTTGGCCACAATATGACCGAGTTGATGTAGGTTTGCAATTCATATTGAGAGTGACGCTAATTTGTGACATGCAATGCCGTGTGTGATATAAGCTTGAAGTGAGGATCGTGAAGCTTTAAACTTTTTTCTAGCCATGATGATAGTTTATTTGAAGGTATATATATAAGCAACAAGTACATTTTTTTCTTTCGTGGCATCATCTCATAGCAAAAGATTGACATAACATGTCAAAAGAGTGTCATATATTAACGTGCTCTTAATCATTGTTACGCTATCGTGCAGTGACCATGCTTCTTTCGTCAGTGATATCTAGCAACAATGTGCCCCCACCCCGAGCATGCACGTGATATGACGTCATCCAACATTATACCATAAAGGACTGTCAATGCAAGTCAATTTTTTCAAATAATATTAATAAACAAATATTATAATTATAATTAATATCGATATGTAGTTTTAAAGCAATGGCAGGTTGGTCCAACACTGCAGCAATTCCGTTTTAAAAGGCAAGAAGGCGAAAATATGGCGGCAAAATGAAAAAAAATCAAGTTGATGCTACGATAGGCAGGGCTATTTTTAGATCGATAGAGGCATAGTGTAATATACTATTTAGTTTAACAAACAAAATAAAAACGAATCCCTTGAGGAGCAATATAGAGGTAAAGGGAAGAAAGTTAAACCAAATTATTACCCTGTTAAATTATTGTTGAAGTCTTTTTCGAAAGAAATATTCCATAGAAATCACATGTTGTCATATATTTTAAAGAAATGTCGTTGTTTGAAATTCGAATTTTCGAGAGCAAAAGATAAGAAAATGCAGGTGTTGGCTTTCGGACGTTTAAGTTGCAAAGCCTACACTTGAGCAATGTTGCCATACCGGAATTTACTGATCAGATGTAGTTCCCCGGCTCATTCTAAGAATAGATAAAAATGTTAAAGACGAAATAAATGGGAGGTGACTCAATAGATGACAAGGAGTATCTTGTCTGCATTGGAACGAGGATCTTTAAATGTGGTCAGGGGAGGTAACTCACCTTCACAGAATGGACAACATACGCCGGGAACTATTTTAGGCTCCGTACAAGTAGGTGAGGGGCATAGCTCCTTCACACACTCAACCCGCGTCTGAAAATGCACGTGAACAATTTGTAAAGTGTTAAGTTGGTGTATATATCAGTTATATATATTTATATTGTAGGGATTAAGACCTAGTACCCTAGTGAAACTAGAATCTGTACAATCCTAAAACAATATTGATTAATTACGAACTTTTGTTGAGGTCATTATGTAGTTTTATGAACCTCAGAAAACTATATTAACCGAGACAAGGTCAATATCGCTTATACAGCCCTGTCATACATATATTAGAATAGTAAACATAATGTAAGAAGCGCAAATTGTCGTGATAAAAGTGCTGCATTTGGCACAGAGACGTTAAAAGAGAATATTGACCTTCATTTACTGAAAGTAGTAATGCCGAAGTAATATGACAAATGCCCGACCTGCACGCGATTATGATCTAATATATAGATATAACAACTCACAGAGACTTGTATCATACTAGGTACACTTATAGTTGATTGTGACAGACACAGGGACTTGTATCATACTCGGTATACGTAAAGTCGAGTGTAAAAGTGTGAGACACAGGGACTTGTATCATACTTACTCCATTACACGTACAGTTGACACATTCGTTAAATTTCCAAACATCTCCGTCTGCGTAGCTAGCCTTTCCAAGTAAACAAGTCGATTCTGGAATATAACAAGCTGAATTTACATATACATGTATGATATGTGTATTACCTCTAGGAGTGGATGAGTTGAGAACGTTGGTAGATGAATAAGCAAGTTAATCGGGTTGATGATTAAAAAAGTTGAGTGGGTTGGTGATTGAGTAAGATGAGTGAGTTGGTGATTGAGTAAGATGAGTGAGTTGGTGATTGAGTTACCTGAGTGGGTTGGTGATTGATGAAGTTAAGTGGTTCGGTGATTGAGTAAGTTTAGTGAAATGGTGTTGTAAATAAGTTAAGTGGGTTGGTGATTGAGTAAGTTGTTATTAAGTTGAGTGGGTTGGTGATTGAGTTTGTTGTTACTAAGTTGAGTGGGTTGGTGATTGAGTTTGTTGTTACTAAGTTGAGTGGGTTGGTGATTGAGTTAGTTGTTACTAAGTTGAGTGGGTTGGTGATTGAGTAAGTTTAGTGAAATGGTGTTGTAAATAAGTTAAGTGGGTTGGTGATTGAGTAAGTTGTTATTAAGTTGAGTGGGTTGGTGATTGAGTAAGTTGTTAGTAAGTTGATTGGGTTGGTGATTGAGTAATTTGTTATTAAGTTGTGTGGGTTGGTGATTGAGTAAGTTGTTAGTAAGTTGAGTGGGTTGGTGATTGATTGAGTAAGTTGTTATTAAGTTGTGTGGGTTGGTGATTGAGTAAGTAGTTACTAAGTTGAGTGGGTTGGTGATTGAGTAAGTTGTTAGTAAGTTGAGTGGGTTGGTGATTGAGTAAGTTGTTATTAAGTTGAGTGGGTTGGTGATTGAGTTTGTTGTTATTAAGTTGAGTGGGTTGGTGATTGAGTTTGTTGTTACTAAGTTGAGTGGGTTGGTGATTGAGTTAGTTGTTACTAAGTTGAGTGGGTTGGTGATTGATTGAGTAAGTTGTTATTAAGTTGTGTGGGTTGGTGATTGAGTAAGTTGTTACTAAGTTTAGTGGGTTGGTGATTGAGTAAATTGTGAGTAAGTTGAGTGGGTTGGTGATTGAGTAAATTGTGAGTAAGTTGAGTGGGTTGGTGATTGAGTACATTGTAAGTAAGTTAAGTGGTTCGGTGATTGAGTAAGTTTAGTGAGTTGGTGTTGTGAATAAGTTTAGTTGGTTGGTGATTGAGTACATTGTGAGTAAGTTGAGTGAGTTGAGTTGGTTGGTGATTGAGTGGGTTGGTTATTGAGTAAATTGTTAGTAAGTTGAGTGGGTTGGTGATTGAGTAAGTTGTTAGTAAGTTGAGTGGGTTGGTGATCGAGTAAGTTGTTAGTATGTTGGTGCTGTGAATAAGTTTAGTTGGTTGGTGATTGAGGAAGTTGAGTTGGTTGGTGATTGAGGAAGTTGAGTTGGTTGGTGATTGAGGAATTTGAGTGGGTTGGTGATTGAGGAAGTTGAGTTGGTTGGTGATTGAGGAAGTTGAGTGGGTTGTTGATTGAGGAAGTTGGATGGATCGCGAGTAAGTGAGTGTCTGGGTGAGTAGGAAGGAAAGCGAGAAACGCAACTATACTTAGTGTTAGATGTACCGTAGTAACAACACAGACAATTGGCTGACCCCGGGGAACCAACTAGAGTTCCGGGGCACGGTAAATAGTGTCTGAGCCCTTACTTTGAACGTGTAACCGTATCTCTATTATCACAAAATCCAATTAAAATTTAAATTTGAAAACGGTCTGTTTATTTGCATTTTGAATTAACATGACAGTTTAAAATCTACCAATAAAGTGTTTGTTTGTCGGGAACAAAGTGAAGAAAATCGTGTAAATCACACTGGCGGCGAAGTGTTATTAATGTGATCTTTGACTAAAGGCAGTAGACAGCGTTATTGTGAGATTCGTGATGATATTGACGAACCTAGTGATCTGATGTACCGTATTCTGGGTGTAAAGGCTGCAGACAAACATACGGGGAAAATCAACGTAGACTTTTGACATGCTCTGAACTTTTGATCCAATTTAAAACAATTGTGAATGACGTCTTTAGCTAACTAGAGAAATGGGTGTGGCGACGGCCTAGAGGTACTTATCTGTCAGGTTCGACGGAATTCTACCATTCTCTTAATAAGCATGTTATCGCAAAACAGATCCGGAGTTCGTGTATAATCTGAAATTGGTATCCTACTCCTATTTTAGTTCTATCTCGAGAAAATAACAAGTAACTCATTTATAAGGATAGTTTTATTACAATATCGGGAATCAAGAGCAGGCACACATATATGCATTAACGAAGTCATGAACCATTATAAAAATAGTTTTTAATTTCTTTAATTTGTAAATGTCCCATTTTTTGCGCTCAATTTCAATCTTTATTGTAAACATGCTATTTTAAACCTTATGTCAAAGGTTGGCGTTTTCTATTCCTAAAATAAGACGAACTTATATCTGATCGCACACACAGGTCACTAGGTTCGATTGATTTTGAAATCGAACCCTGCTACTTTACAGTGAACTAGCGATGGGTGAAATGTTATTAATTTTATCATGTCGATCAAGCATTTCTGTGACGGCGCAAAACGTCATCAGCCGACAGCGTGACACGGGGTCACAGCCCGTGCGTACTACAGCCAAAAGAATAGAGCGGAAGTGCATTTCAAATGTCTTCACTCTGTCAAAATTGTCCTCAAAAACACATGAACATTTGGGTCACTTATCACGGTTGGTGGGGCTAGGAATGTAAACATGCCTAAACATCTATACACATGAACTCTAGATATTGACAAGCGTCTTAGTTCGTCTGATGACACGCGCCTTCGTTCGGTCAATGTAGATCCGGTTCGAAGACGTCAGAGATTAAAAATCAACGTCCGCCTACCATAGTAAAAAGCTGCAGGTTAATGATAAAAGTGTATTTACACCAGCCTTGTGCATATCTTTATGCGTGTATGCAAAGCGAAGTTGTAGATAAGATGTTATTATTTTGTTCGTGTTAGACAATACATACCCATTTTGTATTTTACCTAAAACACGATGTTACAGATAGAAATCAAACTTTATTTGATAAAAATGTGAATTATTTTGGTAATGATGTGCAGGATGTATGGTTCTTATAACTAAAATATGTTTTAAACTTTTTTCACTTCACAACAATTATCAAGTTATACTACTAACCACTCTGACTGCCCCGAATAGCGTTCAGGGTTTTTTATATGCGGGCACCAGAGTACCTGGAGAGACATGGAGTATCCGAAAAAACCGGAGTACCCAAAGAAAACCCGCTTTGTCGCGCAGGTGACCATTTGCCTTTACACGTTCAATCAAACCCCGGCCGTCCTGTAAAAGGTGAGTGCGTTATCCACTGCGCCACCCAACCTCTCTGATTATATGGTCCACGTGCTACTCTCGGGACATCATCGATACCCTAAGGGCTACGATCCCCGTGCAGAGAGCGTAAGTGATATTATCCTTGGAGTATCGACAATGTTAAAATAAGGGATGGACGCGAGAAATCTGCTTATTTTATAGGTAACCAATGGCTGGCAGAAACTGAGTTGTTTACAAAATGTATGTTCATGAAAGGAGTGGAGAAGTGTCGGAGACATATCAACATGTCTGCCCCAGCCTGTAATCAACATGTACGTAGACTAGTGATACAGATTAAAGCATTTCACTAAATACAGAGATGTTAACAATTAAAAAAGGAATTTCACACTTAAAAAGTGAAGACGCACTGATTGTACGCATATTGCTGTCTGCGATATATTCGCTGTAGTGTTTTATAGTCTAACCGCAAGACCGGGGCCTTTAATTTCTGCCACGCTGTGGTGTGAAGACGGGGGTTACTAAGAACCCTACATCTTTGTAATATTCTTAAGAATTTAAACTAATTTGTAGTGTCTTTTAATAAGATCTTTTCTATTGTATGTTTATTTTATGTTTTAAGTAGTTTTACTTAAAATAGGAATTGTATTACTAGATATCGCTTATAAATCATGGTCGATTTTTATTGACGCAGCGTTCGTGGTTGAAAAATAAATGTAAGTAATATTACTGATTTAGTTAGGACTGGCAATTAAATGACGGTAATGCGCGATATTTATTCTCGTGAATATTCTCCCAGAAGAAACAGTAATTTTTACACAACGACAATTAAAGCGTTTATTGATTGATTCGTGTTTATATACCTCATGTTACACATTTCCACGGGTCTTAATGTTGGAAGGAACATCTGAAATCTGGCTAAGGCCCTAGGTCCCTATGTTGTACATTAAGGATATTTCAGGAGTTTCCATTTCATATGAGATTTATGAAACGAGAATTTTTCAATTATGCTAGCCTCTGGCGAGCTATAATGAAAAATTCGTAACGAGTTTAATAAATTTCGTATGAAATGAAAACAAGTGCAAGATCCTTCTTATTACAAATAATCAATATTTATGACTTTTATTGGTCAAAACAAAATTTTTCCTGAAACCTTGAAATGTAAAAAGCCGCCATTTTGACTCCAGTGCGTCAGTCTGTGACGTCATGTATTTGGTCATATGCGTGGCGTTACAATTGAAACAATTGAAACTGACCACCAATCACAGGGTTGATAGGTCCCATTATGTGATAAATATATATCGGTCCCTATTACAATGTCCCTAAATAAACTAGATCCATTTCCTTTCCCAGGAAGAAACTATGGTCTCTAAAAATGATAATTAATATATATGAATTGTCGCGTTTAACCCTAACGTAATAACCGTGTTCTGATTTCGATACACACTCAGTTTGATGTCTACCCTTAATGACCGACAATAAAACAAAACAGACGACATGTTAGCATGTTGGCTTATATTTAATACACACCTTTTGTTACTGGGAAGATTATTTTGTTTGTAAGGGCGTTGTTGACAGAATTAGCTACAATTTTCAATGAATAACAATCGAGGTATTATTTCTAGCGATGGTATCTGGGCACATTGGGTTATATTTACCCGATTACGCCGACTTAAGTAAGACTTAACGAATTTATCTCTCAAAGGGCACATTTGGGGACACATATTTCAAATGCGAAATCCACTAATTTCTATCGTAAAGCTATCCCTCATTTTCGATACACGCCCTACTGTCTCCTCTCTTATGTCTTACCGAGTAATTTAAAACGTTTCTTTAAAATGTCCTCAATGGCAGCTATACTATATAATGGAGATATAGGCTTTGTGTCAAACTTCAATCACAGACTTTATAAACTTGTAATGGCTTATCATTGACGAAAATAACAGCAGACGACAACCGCACGTGACTCCAAGGAAATGCCGACAGGTGTGAAAGGCCCGCCGCCTGGCGGCCTATTCGGCGCGCCCCTGTCGGCAAACTGTGATAGGATCGAGTAAGTCCCCGAATTATATGTACGTGTGGGGACTTCAGCACCTTACCTTCCGTGACGTAGACAGGTAGGGTAGGGACGGCCTGACTTCCTATTTACCTTATCAGGAACAGTTAGATAAAAGAGGCGATTACGAGTTTTTACATACTCAGGTATGTATAAACATACCTGAATACTTACCTGTAATGAGTGAGTGTCAGCCGAATAGGTGTAATTATCTATATCGCCTATACTAGAAGGAGTCTATCGGCTGCTTGCTGTCTACACGTTCTCGTAAACCGCTCACAAGCTTATTTTGTACGGCGTAATGGTGATACATCATTATTTTCTCATTTTATCATATATACAATCCATGTTTCTTTGAATTTGTAGATTAAAAGAAAAGAAAATCTTCAATAACCATGGACGGATGGAGATGACGAAAAGACCGACGGATTTATGAAAACAGTCCAATACAATCATCATCGTTATATAATCGATGCATTTTTCATAATTTTCACTGACATTTTATAGAATGTACGAGCACTTTGTTAATAACCTAATTCAATAATTAAGCAATTGTTAGGACAAATGATGTCCGTCGTAAGCGTCCCCAGCCATACAGACACCGTTGCGCTTGTTTGATACAGATCGAGAGATGCAGAAATACACCTTGACATACACATTTAAATGATACTTTTTGCACTGCTCACCGTGTATGGATGAAGCAGGTATACTTCAAGTTTCATCAAGACATCTCTAACGATTTAAAAAGTTACAGCCCGGACAAGATGTTCCTGGAAAAATGCACATATTTGACATTTGACCTTGGGGTCAAGGTCATAATGAACTAATGACAGTGCACTGCACATCATCAACGAAAGATGTAGGTATACCTCAAGTTTGATTAAGATATCTTTAACGGTTAAGAAGTTATGCCGTGGACAAACTTCGATATGAAAAAAACAAAGGGCCATAACTCTATACAGTGGGGCACAATACCCGATTACAGTGCGAGAGATTCCGCCCTTCCAAGATACATACATGCATTGTACTATGAATTTAATCAACGTAGGTGAAATAACATGGAACTTGACTTTAGTAGTAACCATAAACAAAGGGCCATAACTCTGTATATAGTGGAGCACGATACCTAATTCCAGTGCACTGCACACCTTCTGTGGGTTATGCAGGTATATTTAAAGTTTGATCAAGATATCTTTGAACAGTTTTAAATTTACGGTCCGGACAAGAATTTACTGAATATGTTGCACTTATTTGACCTTTAGCCTTGAGGTGATTATCACAGTGACCTAATTCTAGTGTACTGTACACCTTCTGTTGGTGACCTTTTGTGGTTTTAAATTTATGGCCAGGACAAGTTGTGATTAGAAGAGCCAGAGGCTAAAAAGATGAACCAGAAGAAGAGCCAGTACTTATACAATATGTCTTCCTTAATTCGAAGGGGAGACAAAATTAACATCAGATAACTTGCTGCTTTTCAGAAAGTCATTATGAATGCCAAGTGAAAGCAAAGTAATACGTAAACAAGCTGCGGCCATTATTAACAACGTCACGTGTTACCCTAACTATCGTATCATCATTACTATTGATTTATTTATTTCATTGTGTTTTAATTGTATGATAAAAATAATGGGCTGCTTGTATAAATTAAGAACGTCAGAATCAAAGTAGCTTTTAGAATATTTAAGCAAAACCCCTGTTTGACCTGATAGAATAAATGTCAAAAGTGTGTATAATAAATGTAAGTCGGATCTGGAGATGTTGTAGACAATATACAACTCAAGCCTCTGGCATTCGTTTATTGTGCATACGACATTTTCTTATCCTCGGAATTTAAAGCACATTCGCGACAGTTAATCAGTTGATAGTTTTACGTTTTTCCAAATGATAGTTATTTAACTGAGAAAGGGGTTACCAAACATGTAAAAAATGGTTTAATTTGTCAGAACTTTTATGCTCAGACCGCGGGTTACTGGTAAACGACATTTGTCGTCGATTTATCTCTTTTAAATTGATTAGAACTATCTTTACATGGAATTGCTTTACAAGTAGTACAATCAATTTTGAAGTTATCTTAATTTGTGGCAATTTGATGTCAGCTCTGCCTTATCGCACGCTCGTTAGTGGATAAACTAAATCTGTACTTTATGACCTTTGTATGTGTCGTACACGACATTACGTAATAATCACACTATGCATCATCGTATCGGTGCATCGTTTATGCAAATTACTGACATTAAAAAAATTGCGTCAACAAGCGAAATGAGGTCACTGGTCCAGGGCAATCGGACAAAGTAGGATTCAAAAGTGAATAGGTGTCATGTAAGGATCACTATGAATGGGCAAGCATTGATCAGGGTATAAATGGAGACATGTGAGGCAACCTCGGGTGGTAAACGTTGTTCCAACAAGAAAAAAAAGCATGACAAAGTTGATCACCCTGTCGGAGGACGGGAAATAAGCTATGACAAAGCGGATCTCTCTGTCGGAGGACGGGAAACAAGCTATGACAAATTAAAGTGGATCACCCTGTTGAAGGACGGGAAATAAGCTATGACAAATTTGATCACCCTGTCAGAGGACGGGAAACAAGCTATGACAAAGTGGATCACCCTGTCAGAGGACGGGAAACAAGCTATGACAAAGCGGATCTCTCTGTCGGAGGACGGCAAACAAGCTATGACAAATTAAAGTGGATCACCCTGTTAAAGGACGGGAAACAAGCTATGACAAAGCGGATCACCCTGTCAGAGGACGGAAAACAAGCAATGACAAAGTGGATCACCCTGTCAGAGGACGGCAAAAAAGCTATGACAAAGCCGATCTCTCTATCGGAGGACGGGAAACAAACTATGACAAAGCGGATCACCCTGTCGGAGGACGGGAAACAAGCTATGACAAAGTGGATCACTCTGTCGGAGGACGGGAAACAAGCTATAAAAAAAAGTAGATCACTCTGTCGGAGGACGGGAAACAAGCTATGACAAATTAAAGTGGATCACTCTGTTGGAGGACGGGAAACAAGCTATGACAAAGCGGATCACCCTGTCAGTGGACGGGAAACAAGCTATGACAAATTAAAGTGGATCACCCTGTTGAAGAAAGAATAACAAGCTATGACAAAGTGGATCACCCTGTCAGAGGACGGGAAACAAGCTATGACAAAGCGGATCACCCTGTGAGAGGACGGGAAACAAGCTATGACAAAGTGGATC
>JAULCA010479518.1:9512-19991 GCA_032360845.1 Crassadoma gigantea | reverse complement strand
GATCAGCCTCAGCATAGCTAAGTTTCTTACATGCCTGTTCTGTGGCTATAACAAAGTCATCTACTGGGATTTTATCTGGAACGATGGCATAGTTCATACCCTTAGAAAAATATTATTGGTTGTGAAAGAAGAACTTCTCATAATACATACTTACCAACCTGAAGAAAATGTCCAGAAAAAGGATATATAAGCTTTAAATAGGGTGTTACTTGTAGTATAGAAGCCTTACTCAATTTCTTAAAGAGTTCTAACTCTTAGTTACATCTTTTTTATTATGAAAGAAAAATGTTTATATAATGTATCCTCATTGAAGGGGTGTTTTGACACCATCTACAACCTCATCGCCAGTTATAACATAGCGTTCATCGCTGTCGGGGTCATCACTCTACTGGTACAGGTAAGTGTCACAGGTACTGTAAAATCATTAATTTTCGTGGGACATTAAATTTCGTTTATTTCGTTGATAACAAAAATCTACGAAATTAAATCCCCACGAAAACATAAATTTGTATGACATAGATAGGGGAAACTCACAAATCTGCGAAATATGACGTCCTTGAAACAGGCTAGTAGGAGTATATGAAAACCACGAAATATCAACCACACGAAAATAAATGATTATACAGTATATTACAGTTTAAAAACAATGGCCGACGGAAGTATTGCAGCCTAGTGGTGTTAGTTATACTATAAACAAATTTTAGGGGAGGTCACTGCACAATAAGAACGTAGAAAAACTTAATGAAAAGCTGTACCGTTTGCCTAACAGCGAGACAGGAAACCATGATTTTTGTTTATATGTGAAATCAGAGGGAACACTTCAGCATGCCGAAGAAATGTCCGTAACGATATGAAGGCATATGGATTTTTTGGTCTCAATAAAAACCCCGGACGATTATAAGACAGGAATAAAAATGAAAAACAAATGTACATAAATGACAGTTCTTTAACTGGTTGTGGGGATTCCATGGTTGGCCATATTTGGTTAATAGATGTTTCAAAAACCCACTTTATTTATTTGGAAACACTGGCTTGTTTTTGATAGAGTGTTATTTTTTCTTGTCAAGTAAATGCACATATCGCATATTTTATTAATATACGTGCACTGCATATTAGGCATATGGACATATTTGAGTCCCCCCAAAACCCCCCACTCCCAACCCCCAACCCCAACCACCTGAGACGTGGATTTTGTTCCGCTAGAGATAGATGGTCTCTTCGTACTATTCCACCATTTCTGCGATTTAATTCAAAATAGTGCAATATATAGTATTGCAAAAAGTCTTGTTCTACTATATTCACATACATGTACATGCATCTTTATTATCTAGCTCGTTTCAACTTCAATGCAATTCAGTCTATTTCAGACATCATTTATTCTTGTTTCACAGGGAATCGCTATCGCCTCGGCATGTATGATATATAGACAGCTGACCAGTCATAGCCAGTTTGCCTAAGGGAACAATGTAGGTATGTCTTTTTTCATCAATTATAGACTTTTACTACGGTGAATATTTTGTTGTATAGACCTGAGATATATACAAAGACAAAAACGATGTCATTATTACTTTTAAGGTTGATTCAACTTTTTATTTACAAAAATATAAGAAAAGTCCAAAACGGTTATTTCAGATGTAGAAATATGTTTTTTATCATGAATCAAGGTAAAACGTGAGAAAAATTGCCGGGACAAATGTCGAGTATATTACAAGGAACATTATAACATTATGACGTACAAATTGTAATACAATTATCGTCATAAAGAAAATATTTGCAAGATGTATCTAAAAATATTAGCTAATATAAAGAAAACAATGGTCCATTCTAATCTTCGAGCTTGTAGGAAACGCCGTGTCAACTAATATAGTGAAATATTGGTTCCAAACAAAGCTTATGCGAATATACGCTTCAACGTTACTGTTTCATTTGCTATTCTTGGTTACACAAGATCCGCCTTTGGAGTAGTTTGTAGTTAATCTCACATTTAGGCATTGTATATTGGCTTCAGTCAGGCGACGTTTCAACCAAAATATCATATAGATATAAAATAACCCGTATGTCATCTGAAATGTATACATATCTAAATTGTATTGTAACAAATAAATATTACTAACCAAAGAAGAAATCCTTTTTGCTAACATGTAGTTTAGTCTCTCAAGTAAATCAGGGGACCTAATTCTGAAGTTGCGTTTCGTATTATTAATATTTGTCTTTTTACCTTTTCCCTTATTTTTCTTACGCCAAGCGGTATCCGAACTTTCTCGCATAAGCTGATCTGCCGGATAATTGTGAAACTTCATAAGAGCATTGGTAGGCATGTGAAACTGGACATGTATATAACACTTGGTTTTAAAGTGTTCTTCAAAAAAGCCGAGGAGACCTATGATTGATTGACACATGAATGGGTGTACGCGAAAGTGATGCCAACAGTCCCTCTCTTTTTTGCTTTTGCTATAGTTATTTTCTCTCCATGACATCATTCCCAACTGCATACAGAGGCAGTTTTGGGAGACTTATGTAACGGTTTCAGTTACAATTAGAACTTATATCACACTTTAAAACAAGTCATTCAGCCTTGCTGAAATAGGCAAAATTGTATTGATTAATGTATATGCTAATTGTTATAACTGTATATCTATGTACTGTAAAACGCTTTGCAGTGGCTTATGTTAGCGTACTTAGGGCGCTTTATCAAATTATGTACATTATCATAATACAAGGTATTGTTTTTGTTTACTGTATTTGATGCACGAGACTTAACACGGTAGTTAAATTATTCCGTCTTTTTGTATTGCAGAGTTATCTTCTCTTGTGAGCAGGTATTGATTGTTACGTCATTAGTTTGTGTGAGAAAATTACGTCGTTTTCTCAAAAACTTATGACGTTATTCTCACAAACAAATGACGTAACAATCAATACCTACTCACAAGAGCTGACAACTCTGCAATACGAAAAGATCGAATGTATTGTATGACAATATTGTTAGATTGTAACACTGTATATTTCAGGTCCAGTTACCGGGGGACTATCCACGGAACAACTGCTGTTTGCTCACCGCCTACTCAAGGAGAGGGATGTCTATTAATCCCATCTGGTCGCGTCAGGATCTATCAAAATAATATCAAGATGGAAGCCTGCAATTATGAAACAAATATTTCGAATTATTTATTTATAAGTTAAGAAATGATTCACAATCCCTATGGTCGACATCGACTGTACTGTATTTAGGATTGTGTAGGGAGAGACTGTTATATAGTATTGAGAAAGATGAAGTCAGTATACAAACATATGCCTGTGTTATTTATCTATATGTACGTATTGTGCTACAATGCAATAATTTTAAAAAAAAAGCAATAAATTGTATTTCATAATTATAAATGTATAAATCACTTCGCATGCTGTCTTGTGAAGCAGGTTACCTATGTTTTCTTAAACAAATTCAGGCTATGCTTTTATGTGTTTTTTTTCTATGCACCCAAATGCCATATTTATGCAAATAAAACAAAATAAAACATATAGCCTACAACTGCACGGAAGTTAACTTATACTTATGGGGCAAAATTGTCGTTTCCACAGTTACAGCGGTAATTTAATAAGAACATTTTCGTTCTAAACTGTATGAGGCGTTTCAACTTATTACTTCCCGGAAATTGCCAAAGCGGGACTATTTCATGGTGATTTAATAAGGATTTTCCCGTTGGGAAGAGTGAGCAGTTTTTTATGATACATCATATAATATCACAAAAAACACTACTCATTACCTCGATATATGTTTTAACTCACAACATTCATGTAAATTACCGAAATCAATTTTGTAAATAAAAACTGAATCGTGTTAATAGGATTTGTACTTAATCGAAAAAATATTCTGAAATTATGAGAAGTTCTTTCTACACAGTACATTGTATGGTACAGACGTCTCCAGCGTAGCCGAAATCGACATCGATTTTATGGACAACTCGTACACATTTTACACCTTTGTGTGCATACGCTTCACTGGTCCTTTGTCTGATGAAAGTGACAGTACACATACCCTAGTCATCGAAACGTCACATAGAAAATAGTATTGGTTGAGTAGAAAGTATTCATAATACATAAGTACCTACGGTGGCTGATTTATGCCACCCAAATAATCAAATTTATCTCGTTATAACGACTTAGTATCTCGTTATAACGACAAAGGATCTCGTTATAACGAGTTAGTATCTCATTATAAACAGTAAGTTATCTCGTTATAACGAGATACTAAGTCGTTATAACGAGATATTAAGTCGTTATACCGAGACAAATTTAATTATTTTTGTGACTTAAATCAGCCACCGTACGTATCAACCTGAAGAAAATGTTTAGAAATATTCAGAAATGTCCGTGAATATGTTTTGTTTTTATTACAAATGTCACTGGACAAAAAGCGAGGCGCAAATGCTTCTCCCTGTCACACTACAGGCAAAATAAATAAATAAATAAAACCTTCATTACTGCAGTAACTTCTCGTTAACAAATTCTAAATATGGGCAAGCATACTACTGTTGACTAGATAGGTTATAGCGACAATAAAATGATTGCAGGTTCAGGATTCGAATCCCTGTGCAGCCATTTTGTTCGGGTTATTTTTAAGATGAAAAATTATTTTCATGATTATCATGATTTAATTTATAAATACTTTTTAATAATGTTCACTGGGTTTTTTTTGTTTTTTGGGGGGGGGTTATTTATTAAACCCTTCAGACATTTCTGTTTCAAACAGATACCATTTAACTATTGGCAGTATTACTGTAAATGGCTTAGGGGATCATAATAAACCAGGAAAAGTTATGCATTGGATAAACAGTCAAAGAGTCGATGTAATATGTATTCCATAAACTCACTGTACTGAATTAGATCAGAATACATGGTGTAAACACTTGAAGGATATATCAAAGGGAGGTAATGGCGTCAGGTGTAATGCAACTAACTTTTTAAGAGGTGTAGCCACATTATGAAGAAAAACTTTAAATGTAGATATTAGTGAAAACTAATAAATCTAATAATGGTAGATACATTTCATGAAGGATTAAAAAAAAATGTCAAAGTTTTAGAACTCTTTAATACCATTGACAACGTAATTGATTTGAATAAGGAACACTTCTCCGATTGTATTATAATAGGTGATCTTAATTGTACATTAGATTATTATTTAGATAGACAATCTACTCAGTGTTAGCCAGACATTGGTCAAAAAGACTTAATAACGTTCATGCAAGAAAATAACCTTAAAGATATCTGGCGCCCACAACATGATACCACAAAGAAATTTACTTTTAAACGTGGACTCTCAGAATCAAGAATTGATAAGTTATTAACTCCAATTCTTCTAAATCATCTTTTCGCTAATGCACAAATCAAACACTGTCCTTACAATGATAACAATATGGTGTCGATAAAACTTTTACCACATGATATTGAACGTGGACCAGGTAATTAGAAATTGAGCAACAAAGTAATTGAGCATTTCATATTTTCACAAACCTTTAAACAGTGAAATAACAAAAATAAGAATTAAAGAATTTACTTTGGAAAAAGGAAAATATATAAATACAACGGACAAATCAATCAGCGAAATGGAGAAAAAATTAGAATATCGTTTAGAACAAAAATCTTCTAAAATTTTTAGAAAGAAAGATGGAAGAACATTATGACAATAAAACCAGTGTAGGAAGAGTAAGGTCAAGAGTACAAAGTTTTGAAGAAAAAAAATGAAAACTCTACTGCTTAATGTTTTGATTTAGAGAAATTGAATGCTCAGAATAAACAGTGGTATCGTATCAAAGCAAGCGATTGTAATTACAAGATTGGCATTAAGAATATCCGTCAAGAACGAACTGAATTTTTTGAGAAACTCTTCAATACAATGGGATATGACAAAAACTGAATACTAAATAAATTCACTGATGAGAAAAAATACAAGCTGATAGGAAAATAGAAGATGAAAAAATATTAAATGCTCTGAGATCTTTAAAAAATGATGGATCACCTGGAGAAGATGGGATAATTTCAGAATTTTATAAAACAAACTACAGGCACATAATTGAAGACAAATTTTTAATGGTTATCAAATATGTATTTGAAAATATTTTACTTTTTAAGTCGCAAGGAAAAGGTATATATACAAATTATTATTCAAAAAAATAAAAAGTGAAGATAAAATAAATTAGCGACCACTTACCATGTTAAATACAGATTACAGGTTCATGCACAAAGTTGATAAGTTTACCTGTGTATCTGTAGGGGACCATGTCAATAGCTGTGTTTAGACGTGTCAATATATTTACTTGTAGTATTTACATGACAGATTACATTTTGAACAAAATACATTTATAGCTTAACAAAATTATCAAGCTAGCCTATTTGGTTTGTCTAGTATCCAGATTGTTCGAACATTATGCGCACATCGTGCGAACGAGGCACACCGTGTTATGATGTGAATGACGAAACGGTTTTTGTATCCATACCTTTATATTATATACTGTATTATCCCATAAATGACCTATTTGACTGTGTCATACGGCCATCAATGCTTTCGATATTAAATGAATTTGAAACATTTATTTTGGTTTAATTATTTCCATTATAATACAAACTCTTCTAAAAAATTGAACAACTTTGCTCTGTGCAATACATTTTATATGACAAGCACACTCATGGAAGATCCGCTATTAAACATATAAAACCAACATAATTATGATGGACTTTTTTGGTCCTTATAATTTCATATGTTAAAATATGTTTAAGCCCCATACCTCCATATCATGAGCACCATTTGCACCTTAACCTACATAAAAGATTACGATGGGTTTCAACATGTTTAAGTTTAAGTATTTAAGCTAAATACTTAAAAATAAAATAAAATTAGTCACCATACCTAGATATAATAGAAACTATCAGTCCCGCAAAAATACATATGATAGACTTATTTCGTCGTAATATCTTCATAATTATGTGAAACTATGCAGGCCAAACACATGCACAGAAAAAAATCTCCGTGGTCGTTTATCTTATCTTTATTTTTAACAAAGTTATGAATGCATTGCACTTTCCTATTATCTTTGTTGGTAAAATCACGAAGTAGATTTCAGACACGTATTCAAAACTCAAGAACGATGCTGCGCGGTAAGTCTAGCCTTTTTTTTTTCATCAACATTTCTTTAAATTTCAAATTTTGGACTATCAGGGCATTTAATTATTGAGGTTCAAACTAACAAGATAAAGAAAAAAATAAGCATGATTAAAAGGTAAGCTTTTTAGTGTAGAAGGCCTGAGAACGTTATCGTTTCCACCATATGGAACTGTCGCACTAATAACTCAGATCAATAGATTTTGTATCATATTGAGAATTTGTAATATATTTGCATTGTAATAAAATATTTCTAATATTCAGTACACACCTTATTTATCAATTTCGAGTTTTTTTCTGTAGTAGTTTTTTAATTTTTACTTTTTAAAAAAAATTACAGTGAATATTTTATTTTACAATTGTATAAGGAAATAAACATTCTTCGCAGCATTTTTCTCATTGCGATGCAATATTCAATATTGACGTCTTTGAATATCGTACCAAACTGTTTTCCCGATTAGGTTCAAAATAGATTATAAGCTATTACATTCACTTAAATATAATAGTTACCACCTTTATTCATTCTATAATCTTTCGCTCTGTCAGAGCACAATTATCAGCGAAAATACATGAAACCACATAACTAATGAACCCGGAAACTGGACAAATTTTCCGTTTACTTTTTGCCATGGAAGATTCCTGCAAATTTCATTACAATTGGTTCAGCAGTTCTTTAGAAGAGTTCGAAAATTTAAATTGTTTACGAACGCACAACGGACGACGCACGAAGCAACAGCAACATGGAATGATTTTAACAATGTGTTACCAAGAATCATTTTGTAAGAGAGTGGATGTACAGTACCGATGAGGATGATGAAAGATTAGAAATGAGTTGTGCCAAATATATCATAGATGTGTTTTTATGATATTGCTAGTATATTGAAAGGAATGGCTCTGGACATACTTGACAGATTGGCATATATGCTTGGAATCTGCTTCCATTACCTGCGTTTAAAAAATAATTCCGAGTGTAAAGTCCAGAAAGACATAATTGAATTCATTCGATCCCCCTTTTCGACAGATTTATTCACCCGTATCGTTCTTATGACAATACGCGGGAAGATATACATGTTCATTTTATCCTAGTAAGATATATAAAGGATACATTGTGTTTGATATAAATTAATTTGAAAAGTCTCACTAATGAGTTGCATGCATGATAACAGGATCACTAGATCCAAGATTTGAATGTTGTTAGGAGGAACTTTCTAAGGCATATCAAAGAAAACAAGTTGTAGCTGTTTTAAATAATATGATAATAGGACGTCATAATTTATATGAATGGTTATTAAGAACCATACATACTCATTGAGAAATAAAAATAATCCTGTAATTATAATCTACTTACATTTCGACTTTAAATAAATTAGAATACATTTAGAATTTTAACCAATTTAACTGACGAATACTAATGGTCGAAAATTTTAAACCATATACAATTGTACATCCATCAAGTTATAACAATTCTACGATAGAAAACTAAATATACTGCATAGAAGTGTGTTCCTGCAATTTATTTTTCCAAAATATTATCCAGTTGGGTTAATTTTCAAGAATTTCATATACACATCGTACGCACATCGGCCGCACAGTGTGTGCACAATCGTGCGATTATACACTATTATGTCCTGTGGTGCAGGTATGTCTACACAAATGTGTTATTTCGTTCAATTTGTTTATCGATTTTACAGAATAACAAAACAAAATATATGCCGTTAGGAAGAGTACAGATGTATAATTCATGTTAAACATATTTTAACATGTATTTTTGCTTTACACATGCTGTACCAATTTTAAATTGAGTATTACAAATCTGCAATATTACATTTGTAAACTGTCAAGAATTGGGCGTGGCTGTCGGACAACAGAACAGGTGGATGATATTTAGATTATCGACCGGTGGTTCCCCTGACTTGTATCGGACACTGCGGGTTATCAAAGTTACTGTATGACCACTGTGTAAACAAAACGTGGCCTTATTTTTATTAATAATAGATTTAGACCCACAAACCCACCCGTACCACCACCATCACCAGATTCGTTTACAAAGTGGCTAAGTTCACATGTATGTCTGTAGGGGACCAAGTTAATATCTGTTTTAACACGTGTCAATGGATTTCCTTTATAAATTTGCAAGGCACATTACGTTATGAACTAGATACATTGATTGATAAACATAAAGATCTAGCCAAAATATTGTGATCATCTAGTATTCCGTTGTTCAAACATGTACGCACATCGTGCATACAACGCACACAGTCTTATGCTGTGCGATCCATCAAGTGCATTATTAACTTTGTATCCATATTTTCATTTCATATACCCCATTATTATATAACTGTCATATTTTACTGTGTCAAACGGCCATGTCATCAATTTTAAAATACTTACGTGTGATAAAACCTATAAGTGCTGCGATTGGTCAAAATGTTAAACATACTACTTAGACCCTACAGGTATAAATATAACTTTACTTTTTACTGATTTTTTTTCTGATAAATTCTTCTGTCTTCGCTGTTGAATGAATTGGAAATGATAATACTGTCATTTTTAATTTAATTTAATTTAAAGCTGTTTATCTAAAACTAAAAGAACTTTTTGTCCCTAAATTACAAAATAATTAACGATGGCCTTCGTCACCATACTAACATTTGTTTTAATATTTTAAAACCCATTCCTACATGTAATAGACTATTAGTCCCCATACCTACATATAAAAGACTAAATGCCAACATACCTACATGTAATAGACTATTAGTCCCCAAACCTACATATAAAAGACTAAATGCCAACATACCTACATGTAATAGACTATTAGTCCCCAAACCTACATATAAAAGAGTATATGCCAACATACCTACATGTAATAGACTATTATTCCCCATACCTACATGTAATATACTATTATTCCCCATACCTACATATAAAAGACTATTAGTCCAAATACCTATATATAATAGACTCTATTAGTCCACAAACATACATGTAATAGACTATTAGTCACCAAACATACATATAATAGAGTCTATTAATCCTCATACCTACATATGTTAGACAATTAGTCTTCATACACACATATTATAGACTGCTAGTCCCCAATCCTGCATATAATAGTCCCCAAACATAGTTATAATAGAATACTTGTCCCCATACATACATTTAATAGATTATTAATCCCTATACATACATATGATAGACTATTAGTACATATAGCCACATATGAAAGTCTCTACAGGACCAAAACGTACATATAATAGAATACTTGTCCCCATACATACATTTAATAGATTATTAATCCCTATACATACATATGATAGACTATTAGT
>JAULCA010479407.1:1178-19998 GCA_032360845.1 Crassadoma gigantea | reverse complement strand
ATGTCATATGGTACACGTCACTGTTTAAAGCAACAGAGAGGAAATGTACCTATAGTGAGGTTATACTATATATAGTACAGCATGACTCATATAGAACATGAGAGTTCCAGCTATCTTCAATTTTGATAAAATACTGTAAATACTTAATAATCTTCAAAATACTATGTGGAAAGCTAAAACGATTTGGTCACCTGTCCGACCACGTGGGTTTCCTCCGGGATCTCCGGTTCCCACCAATTAGAATTAAGACTCCCTGCGTGCAACCAACCGCGCCAACAAAAGTGATTAATATAAGTTATAAAATTTGTTTCACAATTGATGTAGATAAAGCTTAATGTAAATTTAAGGATAAATATGTGCAATACAGTCTTCCCAATTATAACAGAGATGGATCTAGAGACCTGTCTAAAGGGGCAAAATTTACGGAGGCTGGGGGTTGGGTGGGGGTGTTCTATGTGGGAGAAAATTGAGGAAAATAGTGAAAAGACATGATGTTTAAAGACAATTCTCGGGTTGGGTTGGGGGCTGGGTCTTTTAGCAAAAAAAAAAAAAAAAACCTCTGGATCCTCCATTGTCAATAGGTTCAGATTTTGCAAATATATCATACTTAGTTAAAAGGCCTTATTTGAATAAATCTTTTGTTTTCAGATTCCCATACAGAAAACTCGGGATTTAATTGGCAACCATGGAAAAGTGTTCGAACAGTTTGTACGTTTTAGAAGCATTACTTATTTCAAATCAATTCCTTAATATATCATACCTTAACACTGCTGCATCTAACTACATTCAGTAAAGGGTGCCTAATGTGGCCCCCTCTGCAGAATCAGAGGCTTTCTTCTTTGTCGTCTGCTTAGGGGACATTGAAGAAACCACAACGGATCTGCTGCCCTTATTGAAACGTTCAGGATCTTATTCTTTTCTCTCTACTTCATTAATACCTTTTTGTTTCCTAGTGTCTTGCCTGGCAATGTAGAGGTAGGAAATGGTGTCTGACCCCAGGCCAAGACATACAAAAATGCATCAATGTCCTTCAAAATGGTAGTTATTTTTCACCATAAGGGTAATAACAACAACTGGTTCACCCTTTTACAGTAAAAGGGGACCGGGCGAAATGCTGTGCTGGACGCCTTTAGCATGCTAGTGAGGTAGCACTATAAAGTTAAAGCACCAGAACGACGCTTCATCGCTTGCAAGGAGACAATAAATCAACATACCCTACCTCCAGCACAAATACGCAGAAACACACGTTACACACGTCGAGGCACGTCTTGTATAAACGACTACAAATCGCCGAGCTTTCTGTGAAACACTCTTAAGTTAAGGCGGTAATGCCTTTCCAGTAAGAGATGTATGTGTGTTAATATGAAGAAACCATACAGTACCTTTCATACATAATGTAACAAGTTACTATTATTTTTTACAATACACGTTCAAAGTTGTAAATCGTTCTTTCTATGTTTAACACCGCTTTTTATTGATTATTCACCTCAGTATGTGAACACACCTCTCTGCTGCCCGAGTAGATCCAGCATCCTCACCGGAAAGCACGTGCACAATAATATGGCGGTAAACAATTCTCTGGAGGGAAATTGCAGCAGTCCCGCTTGGCAACAGACACAGGAAGTGGGGGCCTTCCCGACCTACCTACACGGTCAAGGCTACACCACATTCTTCGCTGGAAAATACCTCAATCGTGTACGGTTTGTTTTAAGCTGTTCCAGACAAATTTCAAATGTCTATTAAATCATTCAGCAAGACTATGCTAAGCTGAGATGAAAACTTTCAGACAAGTGAAATATTCTGATTTTTTTGCTAATAGCTATAAGATGATTTTTTGCACTCAGGTAACACTTTGATCTGTATCATTAATTAAGTTCCGGGAACTCCGGCTTTCCTCCACCAATAAAACCAGGCATGTCCTCAAATGACCATAGCTGTTAACAGGACGTAAAGATAAAGAAACCAAATGTATCATTTATCTTCATAAATGCTAATTCCACGTGTTTTCGTTCCTTCTAACAACATTATTGTTTCGTTATACATACACAATAGCTAGAATAAACGACTGCATCGAACAGTTAGTAACTTCATAGGAAACTAATATACATTCGTGTCCTATTTCAGTACGGTAACAAAAAGGCGGGTGGTGTTCAGCACGTGCCCCCGGGATGGACACACTGGAACGGACTGGTAAGTACCATTTCAAAGACTGATGTAATTACCTAGCAACGTGTTCGAAGCAACAAGCATCAGAATTTCCGAATGGCTGAAATGTAACCTGTTGTTCTTACCAAATGATGTTGATATTTTTAGCCCGTCTCGAGTCAATATTTTCCAATTTCAAAATAGAGTGTTTTAAACTTGTAAAGTCATATTTTTGTAATAAAAGGTTGATATTTTATCCGTACAGGTGGGCAACTCTAAATACTACAACTATACACTGTCCGTGGACGGCGTGGAAGAGAAACATGGCGACAACTACGACGAAGATTATTTTACTGACGTCATCGTACGTGATGGTCATTGGACCGCGTGTCCTCTATTGCACCTGCTCATAGAAAACGAATATGATAATGGACCAATCTCCATATTTGCTCCATATCTATCTCTCAATAACGTAACGACAGAGAAAAATTGAGCAGATATGAAAGAGAAATTAAATCAAATGGCTTAGCTTTCGAACTGGAAACGTATTTTCCCTTTAAAAAGCAAAACAAAGCTTTTAAAATTCCTGATTTATCAGTTCCAAGCCATCAATACAAAGTTACGTTAATCAATTGTGATATTTTCCTTTTTGTTTAATAGAATAGAAAGGCCACGGCGTTCTTGAACTCGGCCCCGCCCACTCCGTTCTTCATGATGCTGGCCACGCCTTCTGCCCACGCCCCCTTCACCCCTGCTCCCCAGTACCGGGAACGCTTCAGCCAAGTCAAGGCTCCAAGGGACGGTTCCTTCAACAAGCATGGCTCGGTAAGCTGACCCACCAAGGCAGCCTGGTGCGCTGATTTATTAAGTTTGAGTATTACAGTACGAATCAAAGGCGTACTGCTATCTGCTTTATTGGGTGCTTTTTCAGTTGAGAAACTATGGAACTAGTGGTTTATGTATAACTGCAAAGTATTTCGTTTTTTATCTGTTTCACATGTCTCACACTCACAGAATATATCATGCAGATATTACAATACTGCTTTGAAAATTATTTTGCATTGAAAACACTTCAATTGACGTATGCAGAAACACTGTTTGTGATTTTTCTTTCGATTCCAGGACAAGCATTGGTTAATACGACAGGCTATAACTCCTATGATGAACGAATCTGTCCAGTACTTAGACGGTATATACAGAGACAGGTATGTACGTTAGCTATTGGACACAGAAAGACATGGTCCTTGTGACTATTTCCTGGACGTAACGTTACAATTGTAAATTTATTTCATTTTTTTTTTTTATAATTTTTTTAATTTTTTCCAAAGAGAATTTTAACAATGCAAGACATATAAAATTTATTTTATTTTTGAAGTATCTTTATTTAGTAATTCTTTTATTAGGTATGCACGTTATAGGACACAGCATGACATGCTCATTAAGACTATTTCTTTGAGGTAACAACATATTGTTAACCTTTGCAAATTAATATCATTTTTGAAGTATTTGTATTTAGTAACTTTTATCAATGCCATGTGATATAGCACCATTATACTGTATACACTAAGACACTCAAAGCAAGCTTTACATCATACAAAAAAAGAATTTTAATTTAATACTACTGGAAGGTTTCGCAGAAGCTTCTTACCAGGAAATAATTAATAGCCCAATGCATTCTTGCTCGATGGATCCATATTTGTATGTTCTGGTGTGTGCTGGAGACGTATTAGTGTTCTGTTGTGCGGATGAATTGCATTTCAAACTGCTTCTTTTTCATATTGTTATTTAAGTTGAATGTCATTTCAAGAACATTGTAGCACCGCCACTGACCGTTTTCCCCAATTGGATGAATGGTGTGACAAATTAACTTCTGTCTTATTTCATTTTTTTAATTTTTAATATTTAATTTTGTGACGTGTAGGTGGCGTACATTACTTTCTGTGGATGATATGGTGGAGAACTTGGTGAACCTGCTGACTGAAAAAGGCCTCATAGACAACACTTACATCTTCTTCTCCTCTGATAACGGTTACCATGTCGGTAAGTTAACAAAACTTACATCTTCTTCTCCGCTGATAACGGTTACCATGTCGGTAAGTTAACAAAACTTACATCTTCTTCTCCGCTGATAACGGTTACCATGTCGGTAAGTTAACAAGACTTACATCTTCTTCTCCTCTGATAACGGTTACCGTGTCGGTAAGTAAAGAACACGAGTGTGTAAACTCGTCTCCAGCAAAAACTGAATACATGCGAAGTACAATGCGAATTTCTTATTGAAGCATTGAAGCTTACATTATACAAACATGTTTTTTCCTATAGAATTTTCTGCAGTTTTACCCCAAAGACACCGAGCTACATATCTGATAGGAAAACTACAATAGCGTTTTCATAAAATTTGTATTTTCATGAAACACAAACATAACACCAAAGACATTTCTCAAACATATAACTCCTAGATTAACAAACGATTTTCCACAAGATGCTGTGAAGAATAAACGATTGACTATTCCAATTGTTAAGATATGAGATGAAATATGGGGGTGTCAAGTTCTGCAGGCTAGAAAGCTGCCAAGGAAAGTTTCTGTAACTGGACGCTGACAGTAACTTGGAATAGACTCTTCATAGTTCTATTGCAGGCCAGTTCTCACTGCCATCAGATAAGCGCCAGCTCTACCAGTTTGACATCCACGTTCCTTTCATGGTCCGGGGGCCGGGCATAACCCCAGGAACGACCAGCAAGGTAATTAAAGCCAGGTGATGACAAAACGTTCATGTATGTCAACATTTCCCTTTTTTAAGTCTTAATATCTCATATGCTTCTGTATACCTGTGCACAATATTTGACAACATGCCAAAGGGTATCGTAATAACTGTCTTCCATTTACTTTTATCGGACCGTCGATGAATTAGGGACGCATTACTTAGTATTCAGACTGGCTTTGTCTGTCTGTCTGCCTGTCTGTGTAAGATTCAACAATTTTTTGTCTGAACTATGCCTTTCCTGCTACATTTTATATTTCACCCCTACGTTCATAATACTTTTTTTGTTTTTCGTAAAGGGAGATTGTCATGTATACCAAGTTAAAGTCTAGTGCTCTCTTTAAACAGAGTTATAACCCTTTGTTTATTTTGATACCAAAGCTTTAGAGCATCCAAAGCATAACTTGACTTACAAAACTTGTTAAATGTAAGTAAAACTGTACGAAACGGTAATTGGGTGTCGAACCGATCTATTTTTAACCATTTTAAATGATTGGAATAAGGGGGAAATGTGTCAACCATGAAAGCCTCTGTAAACTGATAGAAATGTTAGGTCAAAAAGAAATACATTGCTCTTCTACTTTTGTTTTGTCTTGCAAAGTGCCTAACTATTAACCACATTGCATATGACGGGTGCGTGTATAACGTTTCGTCCCTTTTATACAATTCACTGTTATCTCTCGTTTTTTTTATCGTCCACCAGTTTTAAATTTTGCTGTTATTTGATATACATTTCAGGACTTGGTGACCAGTATTGACCTAGCACCGACATTCTTGGAAATTGCTAAAATCAAGCCTCCGTCTGACATGGATGGTTTATCCCTTCTCCCGAGCCTACTGTCTGCTACACAGACCAATACACAGGACCGGAAGTACCTTCTGATTGAACACCAGGGAGAGCATACTGCAACTATACCCGGATGTCCTCAATATGATGGTCAAAATATGGCGGTATGTCAGTGTATGGCTTCGTTGTCTTTTTGAACGGATTTTTACCGTCTCTTGTCATCTCGTTCGTCTAGTTAGTCCCCCATGGGTTCCCGGGAGGGACTTTAGGTTTACACTCATCCCATCCCACCCGTCCCTAAAAATTTGTCCGGGACATATCTTCTTTACTATTTTACGTGGAGTTACCAGATATGGTGTACAAGGACATCTTAGGATGACGGAGAATAAGGTCACTATAACCTCACTGTGACCTATGGTTTGACTTTTGACCTTTACTTTAAAAAAAAATTGTCTAGGGCATATCTTATACTTTTAACGGCTGTAACCAGATTTGTTGGAAATATCATTGATTTTGGCAACAAAACGATTTCAACATTAAAAGATGACACTTAAATCATAACGGTCGGGGACTATGGATTGCCTTGTGATACCTTACCTTGTTTTTCTTTCTTTCTAGAAGTACTTGTGCATGTTTAAGGGTAAACTATACGTGCATGCATTGTTTCCCACTTCATGGTCATGTGTGACGTCTTCAGTGGGCCCTGGAAAATCGAAAGATTTCTGCTATTCCGTTTGTTTATGGGGTATTGGCGAAAACCGAAATTAATCAGCTGCCTTTGTTGCGGTTCTTGGAGCTTCTATCTTTTCTCTGTCCATAATCTTTAAAATGGTGTGTTGTGCTGTCATGGGAAATACAATTTGTTAAATTTATATTTGAGTGACCCCATCATCTTTGAAGGCCGTTTTTCATAACCTTAGCAGTTGCAAGGACGCAATCCCGTGACGAAAGTTGACCATTCTGTCGGACCGTTCCAGGTCTAAGATCCTTAACATATCTCACCAAATTTATGTTTGGTATGACTTAAGTGGAGTTTTTGCTAAATCTAAACTAGCTGATATCTCCTTAAATCGTAAAAACAACAAATCGTATATTTTTGGTTTTGGTGGGATATTGATAGTGTAAGGTACTAAGAGTACAGTGTAGCATCAAAGAATATGATAGAATATTGCCTTACTATCAAGCTAGCATGTCCAGCTATGCAGTATAACCATATGACTTATTCAAACGTTAGGCAACATTGAGTGTGGTCATTGGCGGGAAGGGTGCCCGCTCGCGCGTCACATTTGGTGGCAGCGGTGGGATACGGAGGTCCCATGTAAGGCCAGTTCCCAGTGCCTGAGAATTGAAATTGGTACAGTGGGAGGACCCGTGAGATTTCTCATGCGGAGTTTCGGAACGCGACTTCTCGGAGGGGATGGGCAGTGCGGTGTAATAGCTAGTCTTAAAAGGGTATATGCTGACAAGTTAATTTTTCCAGCGTTGCAGTCGGAATAACACTGGAACGCGCTCTGTAGATATACTGTCTTGCTCAATACTTTAATAAATGTTTTTGTCATATGTCAGTATCAAATTGAGATTTACAAAGATGCCTGTAAATAGTTCTACTTCCATTTCAAACATCAATACGAACATACATAGCATTTTAAATGCCTTTTTCAGTGCGTTCTAGTACGCAGGATAAGGTTTATTTCGTGTGCCTTGTTTCTGATTGGAATAATTTGACAATCTCGAACGTTAGTATACGATCGATCACTACATATTAACACGTTGACAAATAGGGAACGAAAAGAATGTATGTTACTAGAAGTTTTATCTGATCTTCTCTGTTTTACAGAACTGTTTGTCAGCGTGTGTTTGTGAGGACTCTCTAAACAACACCTATTCCTGTATAGTGGGTGGTGAGGAGGGACAGTTCTACAAGTACTGTAGACTACAGGACGACGAGGTAGGAACGTATCTATATTGTCTACCTCTTTATACAAATGTGTATTACGATGATACGTTGAGCATTAAATATTTTGCAGTTTCATTGGGTTGTTTCTTCTATCAAACTCTATGATTTAAAATGCAAAATTATGATATCCGTATTGTTGAGAAAAAAAAGTTAAATTTCATATTATTATGTAGATAAATTATTTTTGATGTGAACGAAACACTGTCCTGCTTACATCTTTTCAATTTGAAATTGATCTTATTCTTTTGATATTTTCCTTGTAGAATTTTGAAGAGTACTACGATCTTCTTGTTGATGTCAGTGAACTTAAAAATCTCGCACCTGTAATAAAAAACAACGTTTCCCTTTATGATCACGTGACCAGAACTTTGTCGCACTTAGTTCAATGCACGGGACCCTCGTGTTCACGGATCCCCGAAAAGGAGATTTCCTGTGACTTCAAACAGACCTATTTAAATGTGTTTACTTATATATTTGGAGTTATACAGTCCATGTTCAACTTAATTTGAAACACAAATAATTAAAAACAAAACAAAAAAACACTCCACCAGATTGATTTTACTGATTGCTAGATGTGTATACAAAGGTGTTTCGTATCTAGTCTAAATTAAGGCTCACACTATGTGTTTATTGTATCTGTGAATAAAGGTTAGTTCAATATACGTGTCTGTTTTATTTACTCTATATATTTTTCAATATAGAAAAAATCAAGATTGCTCAAACTCATATTCTGTGCTCGAGACAATTTCCATGATTTGGTAATATAGTGTATAACCGAATTCAAACTTTCCATATTTTTAATGATTTGGACTTCAGACTTCCTAAGAGACACATATCTGTTTCATTTTTCATTATAAAACACAGCAGTAAAGATATATATTTAACATGCTGATAGTTTATGATATAAAACGCTGGTTTCACTAACTTTATTGCAGAAAACTAACAAGTCGGTATAGATTTCTTACTGTAAAGCGTCGTATCTATTTATTTTAGTTAGAGTAGGTCAATTTACATATTGAATCATAAAATCAATTAATTGAATCGATAGGAAAGTAAATTCCGAGGAGCAACATCGTCACTTAAGTGCCGAGCACACATGACTGGAGTGCGTAAAATGTACATGTAACCGCGTTTTGTTACAAACATTTTGTGGCTATGACTATTTCATTTACTTTAGGGTTATTTGATAGAAGACTTAGTTAATGTAAAATCAAATTTCCCATGTTAAGATGTTTTCAGTAAACTCATGGAAAGTAGTAAAGTATAATACACAGTAAACAGTAAAGCAGTTTTTGTATAATGGTGGAAACGAGCATTTTCATAATTTCCCGCCAAGTAATGTTTTAATCACGTGACATGCACTGATCGCCCAAATCAATGAAAATAAGTTATAATGACTAGATACCTATGTTGAAGCTTACTGACAGCTTTTCCTTATTTTTTTCAGAATACTGATTTTTAAATGTCATAATGTTTGTTCCGTGATAGACTTGTTTCGCAAGTAAGATCGCTTAAGCTCTTGCTCATTGCAGTCGTCTGCCTGCTGTCGGATTGCCGACAGAATCCTTCAAGTTCAAGGAATTCGGCCAGACTTTTTCACGGCAAGTGATCGAGGTGTTGTTACTTGAAAGTCTATTTTGAAATATAAGAACTTCATATAATACGGTCCTTAAACGCGTTACATACGCAACTTTCACTTTTATATGTGTCCAAAATCGTGCATCTGTCTTGTTCTTGTGCCTCTCCCTCCCCCGTCCGCCCCCTCCCGTCCCCCAAAACACACTCTCTGACCTCTCTTCCTCTTCCACAATGGTAGTAGGCTGTAGCATAACTGTTTTAAAGATTTTTTGTTTACAAAACGACGTATATATGATTAAATTGGCTAATGCAAACCCCCCCCCACACACACTCCAATGACAGCAGCTGACACGTCTATTTATTGAAACATACAAAGTATAAGGCCTAATAAAAATACACCTGTGTTTCCCGTTTCCCGACCGACCCTATTTTTTTAAATCATACAATTCCAAATCCATTGTGTCCACGCACTAACGCAGTAAGATTCAGTAAGGCACCGGCCCTTTAGAAAATAAAATGTAAAAAAAATCACTCGACCCTAATACGCTTTATTAGTTCTTCACAGTCACTGTAATGCATTTATTAGCTGTTTGACTATTCAAAGTGTACATATAATTTGTTATGCATTTTATCAGTGTTGTTAGTTTCAGAGTTTTATTTGAAGAGAGTAGCCAAGTAGCCATAGATAATTGTGGTTATGATATACATACAATGTATGTAGGTTAGGTTGGGATCTGTAGATTAGTGTGACCATCTGTAGTCGAGGTGGGGGTGGGGGGTTCCAGTACGAGATCAGTTGTCGGTGTTAACATTTGTGCCTCCAGCTAATGCTGACCACCAGAGTCAAATTTAGCAGGGAATTGGCTAAAGAAAGTTTTAACAGATTTCAGCAGCATCAACAATTTTAATGAATCACCATTTAATTGTAGCAGGATTTTGCTAAGGGACAGGTAGTAAGATAGATCAGCTTTGGAGTCGAAGGAGAAGAGAGTTGGGTCGGGGAATTGAGTTAAAGAGTCTCGGGGAAGGAGGTTGAGTCAGGGAGACCCAGTTGAGAGGTCAAGTGAGAATGAGGAAGTTAGTAATAATAGAAGTTTTTGCTGTAGTTTATAGTTGGAGATGATTAAGTTCACAATAGTTAAAACTTAATTAGTTTATGACAGATTAAAAAACTTGTGTTGTAAATATAGTGTAAATATAAATGTACTTATTTTGTTGTTTAATTAATTTGAGCTGGAGGCAATGGAAATTAAGAACAGAAAGTATCAGTAATGCAAAAGAGAATGTAAAATTGGTGATCATCAGTGGAGTTCAGATTACTAAAAATTGTCAGGCAGTAGGGATAACAGTTACACTGGTAGTGGCACTACTGTAAATTATGTTGATTATTCCATAAACACTTTAATGTGTCGTTTGGGCCTGTTCAACACAAACACTGTTAATGCATAATTTGTACATTTATTTTTCATGAATCAAAACTTATATATTTGGTGCCTTTCATACCTTATTAAAACAAAAATATATTTTAAACATTCATGGATTGGAGATAGCCAGGAAATTTTCTTCACCAAAAAAAAGGGGGGGGGGGGAATAAAATAAGATGTTTTTCCTAATTAACTACCCTATGAAAAAAGGAAACACACCTATATTTTTATTTGCCTAATGGTATAATGTTACTGTATATTTTGCAGAAAGAAAGAGGTGAAGCCATACAGAAGTTTTAGTTCCGAGTGACCGATGGACCCAGGAGATGGCAGATTTCTATAGCCATGGAAATAAAGAGAGAGGAAAGGAATCAAGTGGTAATACTTAAAGTATAGAGTGCTATTCAATTGATCAAACTGTTCTAACTACTCATTGATTTTTATGTTAGAATGAACTGCCTACAGATCTTTGGTTCTTAATATGATACAGTGTCAAATTTAGTTGGCATATGTTTACAATGTATGATGTGAATGATTCCAGTGCAATGATGACCACATATTTCATGTTACTTTTTTATATCAAAGAAAAATATGTCTGCACTTGTCTTTGTGTAAGCTGGTGCCAATTAGGCAATAACAATGTTATCTTATAAGATTTAAAGAACTATGTTACAAGACTCTGGAATATTTGAAGTTCCCTGGAATTTGTTTCCTCAAATTAATAATTTACTAGTATATTTTATCAGTACAATAAATATGGGTATTAAAGGTAAATTATCTTTCATTTAAGAATATAGAGATTGTTGTTTTGAAGGCATATTCTAAATAACTTATTCCAACACTGACAAGTGAAATTTCAACAGTGTTCTGTTTTGTTTAATTGTTGCAGAAGTGAAGACTGATGTGAAACTGCTGCTGGAATGTCTCCAATATCAAGCTGACAACTCTGCAGCTACTAAACAAGCCCTGTTTACATTAGCCTCCATCTTTTCTAACTATGGTATTGTTATTGATGTCATTTCATTGTTAAAATACTTATTAAGTGGATAAATGTTATGGGTGGGCACACATTGTGACCACTTGATATCTCAAGCAATTTTCAAGGAATTAGCTTGAAACTTCATTGGAAGTTTAATTACCAGAACTGCCCCTTCATGGGAAGCTTCATTACCATAACAGCTTGGAAAAGTTTGTTAACCACCACTATCTGACTAATAGACTGAGTTATGCCCCTTTATTCAATTGCTGAACAATGAACGCTTGGTATCTCAAGTACAAAATGTAATTTTAAATGAATTGGCTTCAAACTTCATGGGAAGGTTACATGTAGTTACTATAAGAGCTCAGACAAGTCAAACAACTACCATTATTGTTTCAGACCATGTTATCAATCAACCTTTCATTAAAAGTGATACCCAAAAAAGGAATATTGTGTGATGAGAAATTATTTTAACACTTTGAATAAGCACTCTACACTGTTAATCACTGATTGTTAGTTTATTACATTTCAGAAGGAGCAAAAGAACATTTTCATAGCATTGGGGGCTTGAATTATGTTTTCAACATCATAACATCTACAACAAATTCAGAGGTGCAGGAGTCAGCATTTTACTGTTTAGGATGCTGTATAGAAAATAATGGTATGTTTACATTTTAAATACACAAGATGCTCGGCTGCATTTAAACTATCACAAAGGTAATTCCATTATCATTGTTTGTAACTATAAAGAGATCAAGGATGCAGCAATGTGTGCCATCATTAATGATGGAAGGCTATTGTGATGTCACTCATCCATCCAGCTTTCTGTTTCAACCACATTTTATCATTAACTTGATTAAGTTGAACTCACAAGCAACATTATGGACTTCCTAGCCCAAAGCTTTTGTATGGAATTGTTTTTCTAGTGAAAAGGTCAAATGTGAAGGTCACTACTACCATACACAGAATATAAGTGAAGTCCCTGGCATCAAAGTTACTTATTTCTCAAAATAATCAACTTGAAGGTGGCAATCTGTCTGTTCATCCATCAACACTTTTATTTCGGGTACAATCTCAAAATATTAGAAGTGTAAAATTTCTGAAATTCCTCTTGGTGATACACTGTTTTTTTTATAGTTGTGCAATAAGAGTTACAGTGTAAACAAATGCCTTCAGTGTCAAAGTCACTGTTATTATAAAAGAACACCGGGAATACAGTTGAAATCCCCACCCCATAATCATACACACAATTGCTTGGTATGAAAATTCTAATACAGATATGCTACAAGAATTATCCTTGGGGTCTGGCCCTATCCCTTGGATCTTATTTGGAGAATGTTTTGCCATGATTGCTTAGATATCCAGGTGAGCGATACAGACCCTCTGGGCCTCTTGTTTGAACTTTATTGAAATAGCTCATATACTTGAACTCTATTTCTTATTGCACATTGTAAAAGCTAGGCTCAATTTATATATATTTATCAAAATTAAAACCAGTGTAATACTATATATTTTGTGTGTTGCTTGGTTGTAGTCTTCTGCCAAAAGTGCCTCACTTCTACCAGTGTGTTTGAATACCTACATGCAATTCTTTCAAATGCACAATGTCCCACAAGGCTAAAACAGACAGCAACTTTCTTCCTTCTCAACCTTGTTTCCAATAATGGTAAGTATATACTCATATTGACTATACTCGAGAATATAGCTGTATTTAAATTTTAGTCTCAAATGATGTGTGGTATATGCACAATAATTTCTTTATTTTCTGATTATATTTTGTATGAAATTGAGCTATTTTCAATTAATGATTTATTATTGGTAGCATGAACAGTCTTTATGTAATATATTTTAGCTGAACTGATATCTGTTTAAATTCATTGTCAGGTCAAGGACAAGCATTAGTGAGGACGTCAAGTTGTTTGTCGGATTTGTTGCAACTCTTACGGTAAACAAAACAAACTTATTTATAGTTTAATTATAATTTTCATACAGCATGTAAGCCAATAATTGCAAAAATAGGCCTGCAGCCAGGATTACTCAACATTTAGTTTCACATGCTTACTAGAATATATTTGAATAGGTCATGTGTTAAAAAAATAGCATTCATTTTGACATCACATGTAACAGGTTTAAGTTGTGTTGCTTTTCGGTGGTTTTATTTTCAGTCTGCATTATGCAAGTTGTATCTATGGTAAGTTCATTGATGAAATATTTTAAAATATAAATGGGAACTTGTTTGTGATGCATGTACAGCTTAAACTGACTTGTGGTTCATGTTAAATCTGTACTGTTATACACACTCTAATAGAATAAATCCACTGAACCATTTCTTCAACCTCAATTTTTCATCAGCCTAAAATGTAGCTGTTCCCAGATGAATTTTTGATATATTTTCGATGTATCGAAATTAGGAAGATGTAGCTCTTTTTGTCTTCATTTTGGGAAGAAAAAGTACTGTTTTGCTAGGAGAAGCATCATTTATGGCTTCAGCTGTAGGTGAAGAAACCATATCATTGAAGATATACAATAACTTTAACAGATTGCACCTTTCTATTTGTCTTATATACTACTAACAGGAGCCAACTTTATCTAACATTGAAATTTCTGTGTTTGGATAGGCATTATAAGTGAGTACTTTAAATTTGTTTAGTTAAAACACCTTGATGAGCAATATTGTATATCTCTTATGAAATAATGATTTGCAGTAAAACTTTTCCAAAGACAGAAGTATTTAACAAACAGGAATCTACTGAGTCTTGGTTTGAAGATGTAGGACTGACCAGTTTGGAGTTGTGGTCAAGTGTTGCCAGCACTCTCTGCATGTGTGTCAACAATCCACGAAATGGTATGTTTTTTAACTTTTTGTAGATGTTTTTTACATTAAAACAGACAAGTTAATTAGCTCGTCTGTTTTAACTTCCTCCCTCAAACTTAAGTCTTTTTCTTTCATTTTAAAATATTTTGTAAAAAAATAAAATTAATTTTACTTAAATGTAACTTTTAACAGTTCTCCATGGATGAAAATAATTCAGAATCTACTGAATGAAGAGTGCTTAAATGTTTAGCATCAACAGATGATTTACAAATAACTAGGTATAGATACCTAATCAATAGAAATAGTTTAATTTGCATTATTTGTCTGAAAATTTAAATATTTTTTAATTGGTTTCTTTCAAAGATGAGAACCAGGGCCGATGTGGACTTGAACTGGGTTTTATGTTCAGCCTCATACAGCATTGTGACAACCCCTCTGTTCTACGACCTCTCTTATCCCTAGTGGGATTCTCTGTTGCCAGCAATGGTAGGAAACGACCACTTAAGAGATCCAGATTAACTTCTGTACACATGTACTCATCTTAACTACAGGATATATCTACATAGACTTGCAATAACTATGTACATGTACACTAGGGAATTATTATTGGGTAGTTAATCATTTGAGTTACACTATTAATTCACTTAACTTCATTTAGCTATACTGTCCATTTATCTATTTATTGTAAATTTTCATTAATGATTCATGATCACTCTGCAGGAAATTTAAAAGTTTGGACATTGATAAAATTAAGGCATGTTGTTTTTTATAGCTCACAATCAGGACCAAGTGCGACAGTGTGGTGGACTTTTGGTCCTCATTGCTCGACTCAAGGTAGCGTTGGACTTGGCTTTGTGTCAGAACTCGGAGTCCGATTCTCACAGGGAACAGATAAACCTGGCAGTTACTATTGCAAGAACCATAGATTCTTGTATACTCGACAATGGTTGGTGTTTTTTGTATATATAGTTGTAACTATGTTTCTTGTTGTATCATGTACTACACTGTATTACATTGTTATCAATATATTCAAAATGATTGAAAAGGGGGTTCATTTAATGATTGGTTTGTATAGGGTTTAATACAGATGCACATACAACTACAGAAACAACAGCATGCAGTATTGGTTTTAATGTAGAGAATAATTGAAAATTCAAGTATTATTTGTCAGGGTGGTAAGGTGTGTATTGATATGAATAAAGTATCCTGAAATCATAATTATTTTTATTGTGAATTGAACTTTTCATTCAATTGCTGATTCTAATGTTTATAATTCAAATATTGAAATTATTGAACTACTTAAATAGTTGCCTGTCACTAACTTTCTTTTAAAAGACTCCCAAGAGGATCCAACATATATATGTTATAGGAAATGAAAGTAAATCTTTTTAAATCCTCATCCTTTTATATATGGGTATTAAAGAACTTTCAGCTTTCATCACTGCCAATATTGACAAAATTGAACAAATGATCTCTCAGGCTTTAACCAAAAACTACTACACTGCCATTACATGCTGGGAAAAAAAATTAAAGTTAAAGTGAATTTCCATGTAAAATTTTGTCAATGCAAATTTCAGCTGAGAATTCAGAAGATTTGGGAAAAGGTGGTGCAATACCATCAATGCTAGAATTACTGCTATTGAAGTCACTGAAGCAGGAGGACAAGCTTCAGGTGGTGCTGACACTGGGACATATGCTGGAACTGTCCTGTAAGTAGAGTAAGAAAGATTTCAACTTTCTGTAGTAGGACGAGGAATAGTGATAAAGATAGTGCTGTCACCTGCGGTCATTGGCTCTCCAGCCCAATGCTCTACCGCTGAGCTAAAGGAAATTCCCTACAGCTGATGCTTGTATGGCAACCTAATCAATGCACATCTTTTACACTATTCCCCCCTTTTTCTAACACCAACCCAGGTTTTTTGACTCTCAACCAATGGTTCTCCTATCCAGAATGGGGAGGGTCAACGGCACCAGTTTGTAGTACATTGTAGTTCCAGGAATACTGATAAAGATAGTGCCATCGCTTGGCCTCGAACCTGCAACCATTGGCTCTCCAGTTCGATGCTCTACCGCTGAGCTAAATGGAAATTCCCTACGCCTGAAGCTTGCAATTTCAGGCAACCTAATCAATGCACATCTTTTACAATTCATCAAGAGATTGACATGTGTTTTTGCTGTAATCTTTTCCTTTCGACGGCTTTTTGCTCTCAATATATATTTTAATACCGAAGTGGTTTATAAATGTACAAAAATATGATGCATTTAATGGATTTTGGGTATAATGGCTATAAGGTCAAGGTAGTTAATTGTCTCTAGGGGGAAAACGCCTATACATTTGTATGAAACAGAAATATTTGTATTATTAGAAATATTTTTTTCAGAGTGGTAAATATATTCATATATCACCAGATTATATAGAGCATAATGTGCAATATGAACCTGCAGACAGAAAATATTGTATTACTAGGCAAATGCAGTGATTTTCAAGTTGTTATATATACAATAAACTTTCCCTCCTACTTTCTGTGCATAGTTCATTATATAATAATATACCCAAATTGATTTTTTTTCAATTGATCTATTCAAAAATATCCCTGTCATGAAATAAACTCTATGGATTGATAATATATTCTGACAGGGGATTGCATAAAACTCCTATGGTTGTGTACTCTACAGCTTTATAGCAATAATTTAAAGATGGATAAAATCAGAATAATACTATATATATAGCTACCTAGTAATTCTTCTGTTTGCAAACATTTTAGAGGGATGAATGATTTTTACAATACTTTATAAATGGTTCGCCAATTGACTAGAAGGTTTCATTATTGATAAGTGTAACTCGTGTCCACAATCAAGGTGACAGCAAGAAGTTTAAGGTCAAATAATCAATGCTATGGACAAAAATCTTGGAATAACAAAATAATTATGTTTTGTGAAACTTGATAGGTGTATTTATCATGACTAGATACTGGTATGTTCAATATGATATATTTTAGAAATGAAGGTTGTATCAAGTCATAATGTTGTTTTTCTGGAACATAATTTAATTCTGAATCAAAGAATATAATTTACCTAGTTAATGAAATTTCATAGATATTTGTATTATGATGACAGCGTGTCATACATATGTTTTATACTTGATGATTTTTTTTTGCCCAGGTGAGAATAGGATTAAGATTGATGCAGTCACTGGCCTCCCAGATCTAGTTAAGCTTCTCACAGAATCTGAAGATGAAGAATTCTCAAAGGCTGTTAAATATCTTCTTCAAATGTGTATTGCCAAAAGTATGTAAGATTGAATAAAATTTTCCATGGATGACATTGTTTATAAGAATATATTTATTTGACATCTAAAAGTAATTTCTACTTTGATCATTTCTATCTTAATATCACAATGCTAATTTTTTTACATAAAAATCTTCAATGATGAAATTATATATCGGGAAATATTTCAGCAACTTGAAAATCTTTCTATATTTTGCTGGGATGTTTTTTATAGATGAAAAGAATTTTCTGGAATCAAAGGAAGAAGATCTTGACGCTGCCAGGAGGTAACCATTTTGAGGAGGACATGTTTATGTTATCCACCAATTACAGTCTGATGGTGTCATTTATTTTGTTGGAAGTTTGTAACGACTCCTTTACATTATGATTTTATGGGAGGATTGGTTTAGGGTTTGTTTAAGTCATGCAGACAATTGTAATATACAATGTAGATAAAGCCTAAGAACCAAAGTAATGTTTTCTCTGATCGTCACTAGTTTAGCATCAATTTTGGGCTCCAGTGAAGGGAATTGCCGTTGTCTTAGCTTCATCGAAAAAGCCTATAATGCAAACCATATTTGGTATATTTAAGGATAAAAAAAGATATAAAAAAGTTAATGAATTGAACATTTCTAAAAATAATAAAACTTTAAGCAATGAAGCATTTCACTTGCAAAAAACAATGGGATAATAATGATGTTTGTTTGGCATCTTGTGTCATTGCAAAACAAATAATAATTTAGTCATGATGAAGAGTCTGTCTAGTCAAGATTTAGACACCATGTGGAAAGGATAAGGATATAAATACAACCATATACATGCATGTGATTTACTAAAAAGCAATTTGAATAGATGAATAGATATACAGTATATAATTGTTGGTCTTAATTCCAGAGAAAATGGAAAGAAAATGTTGCTGAAAATTGATGAAATAAGTGAAAGATTGAAAGTAATTGAAAAAGAAGCTGAAGAGAAAAGCTTGGCCTTGCAGCAAACTGGACAAGGAAAAGAACCTATTAAGGAGACAGGCTGTGGTATTCTTTCTGCAACACCATGCAAGAACAATCTCCTTTTTCAATTACAACAGGTAAATTAATTTTCCTAA
>JAULCA010479296.1:4094-18492 GCA_032360845.1 Crassadoma gigantea | reverse complement strand
AAGATGTTGTAAATGAACTAATATCAATAAGCAAGCTGTTATCAGTAAACCGTTGTCAATAAGTTGTTATCAATAAATATTAGTCATTAAACTGTTATCAATAAGCTGTTATCAGTAAACAGTCATCAATAAATATTAGTCATTAAACTGTTATCAATAAGCTGTTATCAGTTTACCGTTGTCAATAAGCTGTTATCAGTTTACCGTTGTCAATAAGCTATTATCAGTTTACCGTTGTCAATAAGCTGTTATCAGTTTACCGTTGTCAATAAGCTGTTATCAGTTTACCGTTGTCAATAAGCTGTTATCAGTTTACCGTTGTCAATATGCTGTTATCAGTTAACCGTTGTCAATAAGCTGTTATCAGTTTACCGTTGTCAATAAGCTGTTATCAGTTTACCGTTATCAATAAGTTGTTATCAGTTTACCGTTGTCAATAAGCTGTTATCAGTTTACCGTTGTCAATAAGCTGTTATAAGTTAACCGTTGTCAATAAGCTGTTATCAGTTAAACGTTGTCAATAAGCTGTTGTCAGTTAAATGTTAGCAATAAATAATGTGTTATAAACTGCCATAAGTAAACTGCTATAATTAAAGCTGTTTTATTAAGCTGTTATTTATAGGCAGTTATCATTTGATTTTTCAAATCAACAATTACGTATGTATCCATTTTTTGTAAGGCATCATAGAGCTATCAATATTTCTGCTCATCCAACACTTTATGGAAAATGTAAAATAAAATATCTTAAGCTTGTAAGCAGTGGAAAACTAAAACATTTACTCTTCCACCGAAAGGTATTACAGAACATTTACCTATTTTATTGAAAAGTATTGTATAGGCCGCCTATTTCTCAAACGAAAATGTATTTATTTTTTGTAACACATTTTATTGGACAAACAAGTTGAACATTAGGATGAGACAACAGGCAATAGCCTATATAAGTCTTCTCCTAACCGGTAAATGGACAGAAAGCATGAGTTTGATACATTATATAACAACAAGACACACTCATATACAGTTACAAACATATAGGCTATTAGAACATTCAACCAAGTTACAATTATAAGAAAGGAAAAGAGATATTATTTGATGACATTAGAAAACTTGTAAAAATACTTTCTTAGAAAATCATATATATATGTTTAGACACTTGACGGACAACATCATAACACACATACGCCCTCACATACAAACATATACAAATATGCATTCACACACACACACGCGCACACACACAACACACAAGTCCTTACTCAAAAAACATAATATATAATTAGATAAGCATAGATAAGATCTATAAAAGATATACATAATAAAATTAAATTAAATAAAAGTCAAAGAAAACGATTTTACTTGAATCTGTTAGTAGCAGAAATGTAATTTTGGTCTTTTGCGAGAAGGAATAAATTATCATCAGTAGACAAATTAGTATAACCAGAAGTAAGAAAATCAACAGATGAATATCCAAAATGATTAGTAATGTCAGTTACAAAATGTCTATAGTGAGAATAAAGTAGACATAAGGAAAACTGATGTTCAGCATTTTCACAAGATGCACCACAAGAGCAAGAGGGGTCAATTATCAAGTGATCGTTAAATTTATCAGAATTTAAATTGCTAGCATTATTACGTAATTGGCACAATATTATATTTAATTTTCTTGAATTACAGGTGATGAAGTTTTCAGAAATGTTCTTGGGAGGTGTTTGAATTTTGTTAATTTTTGAAAATGTAAAATAGAACAATCAACCTTTATTTGTATTGACTGGAATAAAAGAACATTCATCTTTGTACTGAGAAGTGTTATAGGATATTGCACACTTACAGCGACAGATTTTATACAACAGTCCACCGTTTTGATTTTATACAACAGTCCACCGTTTTGATTTTATACAACAGTCCACCGTTTTGCTTCAGTGTTTATGCTGGAAACTTAAACAGAACGGTAAATCATAAATTTTCTCGGTATATCAATACCTAAAATTTCTGTTCTATGTTTAAAGCTTAATGTATACTACGTACTCCTCGGAGTATTGAAATTCGTATGATTTAGTTCCCCTCCTCTGTTTCAGGAGTAGTTGATCCCACCTTTTTGACCCCTAGCATTACCGATGAGCTCTCGATAGACTTAACAGCTGTATGGTACAATTGGATTAATTTTTGGCATACTGTATGTATTGTCATGTTGTATAGGTACACTCGCTGTGGGTGTTTATCTGGAACACATTAGACTGTTGTATTGTTCATAAGACTGGATAGTGCGTTCAACCTTGGTCTGAGAATGCAAAATAGAATGTAGAATCATTATACTTTTGAAAGTTTATATAAATGTTCATAAGTTCTGTCAAATGTTTAATAAAGCTAATTCAAATTTTAAACAAAAATGATGCGCACGTCTAATGCTTCACGGTTGAATGAACCGTGAAATCTTTATACTAGAACAGTTTTCGTAAAGCTCACAGTTCAATGAACTATTAGAATTTTACACTGGACACCAAAACTTAATGCTTCACGGTTGAATGAACCGTGAAATCTTTATACTGGAACAGTTTTCGTAAAGCTCACAGTTCAATGAACCGTTAAATGTTTACACTGGACACCAATTCTTCATGCTTTATACTGAACACTGCACTTTTGGGCTTCACGGTTGAATGAACAGTTATTGTTTAATACTGGACACTAAACATATATCCTTCATTATTTAACAAATCGTTTGATATCTATGATTTATTATTTATAAATTATTGTATCAGAAGGTTTATTAAAATATCACTAAACGTCTTATACGTTTCGCCTTTGTTATTTGCTGGAAGGTGTCGTTATAAATATACAAAACGGTAATACTAGAGATGTTCTTCCTCTTTCTGCTACACCTGTTTGTAACTCTTCTTAGAAACAGTGGACGAATCCTGTAGATGATTTGATGATTAACACCGTCCCTTATGTCGTCTAAGTAAACCAATGGTTCAAGCTCTAGATTTTTGAGAGTTTAGTGATTCACATCACATTTTTTTCGGAATTCATAAAAAAGTGGTTCACAAATCTTTGTTTGAAATGTTTGAATTAGTGATTAAAACTCTTTTTTTTTCAGAATTCATAAAAAGTGACAAACAAAACGCTATTTGGAGTGTTTAAATTAGTGATCCACAAGATCTTTTTGGGGAATTCATGAAAATAAGTGATATACAGATGTGGGTTTAGAATTTATAAAAGCTGTAAAATTGTGTTACGTCCTTCTGGCATGATATGTTTGGTATAAAAGTGTTTGTTTATTAAACAAAATACGGTAATACACTTAACATGTACGTTAAATCGCGTCAGAAAGTTTATCCTGGCATGTCTTGTTTGTAAATATATCGCTATGGATCATAAGAAAAGGTGTTCATATCATTTTCAATATTATTTTTATTTTATATTTAATTTTCTGAGACTTTCAATCATATTAAGATTAACGCTGATTTTTTTATATGGTTTTGCAAGAAACAGTCACACATACAGAGCCTTAATTCAGTTGATGTCTTTGGTATCAAGATCGTGGTTATAGAAAGTTTTCACTTTTATTGATGTTGTGTTATTGTGTATACAGTTAAATAAATTTGAGGAACTTGCAAAGGAGTTCATATGAAAGCGACAAAGGTTTCCGAAATCAATATAGCTGGATTTTAAACTAATTAGAAGTATGCTTGGAGGCTGTTGTACTCATCAGACATTGGAACTAGAGAGTTGACATGTGTCTACACCGACCGAGAGGACTTAATGTACTACTCGTCCCGACTCACGTAATTAGGTTTTCAGCTTTATGGAACGTACACGGAATTGACGCGACCCACGTGCACATACCGTTTGTATGCATACCTACTGGAGGAAGAACACGAACTAGGTTGAAGCCGCGGTGTGTTGGCAACCAATCTCATTACTTACCCAATCAGACTGTATACATTTCAACATCAAAGCCATCTTCCTTCCTCTCCTGTCTCAAAAGCGTTCAAGAGCAGACTATTTAAAGAGACAATTCGTTCCTTCAACTATTTAACAAGAAAAATACTTTGGCACGTTATGAGTACGGTACAAGAGTTGTTTATTTTTCTCTCTAGAAGTACGATGTTTTGTTCATAATCATTTTATTGTCGTACCATCAGGCGTATGTATATTACATGTAGCAACAAACAAATTAAAGAAAAATTGAAATGCAATCTGTTTTTAAATTAGTTGTTTGAAATACTGACTCTAATACAGATTTCTAATTGGCAACCGTATTTAAAACGCAATTATTTGTTGCCAGCTAAACGCATAGTTAGGCGCAAAGTGTCAGTCCGTAATGTGTTTTGAAGGAAGCTGTATGGTTTTTCATTTTATTGTAACATTAGGAGTGGCCATTGGTAAGGCATTAAGTTCTCTTACTCGTACTTACACAAACGTAATGCGTCGCGGCCTTGTATTTATATGGATTTGACGCAGGAATTACCTGCTGAGAAATTAAAGGACAATTATTATCAGTAATTGGATTTGGCCTGAATGTTAGAACGGTAATTTCATTTGACTGGAATGAGACGACGTCTGTGCTGGACTTTTATCGTCTCTAAAGAATAGTGACACTGCGGCAAAAAACCCCACTATAACCCCAAAACAACGGTTACATGTACCACCATTTTTCTACATAGGAGTTGCCTCCCTTTTGCAAGTCAATATAATCTATGTAATTGCTGGTTTGGGTAACAGATTGGTAGCGGATATGCGCCTAGAAATACAAGTCTATTTAGGCAATCAGCGATGTGTGTAGATATAACGCAGCAGACGTTACACGCGATGTGAGGCCTAACTAAGGCATTGTGTGTAAACTACACCGATTTGTCTCTTATGTTGCTATTTTGTCATGTTCATAAATAATGATAATGATAATAATAAAAACTACTTTTGTCAACAGCTTGTTTACTTGATCATCATGTCTTGTAAACAATGCTTTACGTTGATCAGGACCTTACTGCAGTCAATGCTTTTAAACGATAACATTATGATTTCTTATACTGTACACGAGAAAGTAAACAAATATATGTACATGTAACCATGGAAATTACAAATGTACAATATAATACAAATCCGGGTGATCGGAACATACGCTTAGAGCTTGTATAAATTACTCCCCCAAATAAGTTTATTCTTAACTTAAAAACCAAATGAAAATTTGTTATTTATTACCGTTTTTATTGTCGTTGTTTTGACTAGTTGGAATTAAAAAAAACCAAACAAAAGTCTCAGCCAGGCGACTATGCAGCCAATGCACATACAATTTATAGGCGAACGGACCATTCCCAAGACATTGGTGCAATAATTTACTACAGATGCAAATTAATACCCCTTGAGCCGCTCCTTTTGTCCGAGTTACCACAATGGTGTCGACGGAATTGAATTCGTAAAACAAACCCCACTGTCCTGTCGAATTCAAAACCGATCCTAGCAGTACGACTTCAACACAAAAGTGAATTAGAATTCACCCTATATGTGAGGCAGTACTTGTTTAACTTGCTTTTGGGGATTACACGCATGAAATATTAAGTTGTAAGGATTACGACAAGGATGCGGTCTCCGTTTGATTACTGTGTAATGATGTCTTGTGTAGCATGTCTGCAGACGAGCAGGTACATGTTGGTTTGACTCTGGAATTGCTAGTGTAATATTTGACCTTGGGCGCCGTCATTCTGCCTTTCTCGACAAAACACTAGCGACAAGGGCATGAAGTGCGCACTCGTCAGAGGGTGATTGGAACCTTATCTGTATTTGCTTTCACTAAATGTCAAAATCCTCAAAGCTACGTTCAAGACAAACTATTTTTTTTTGTTAAAGAAGTGCAAACGACTTCAATTCCCATCCAAGCCAGAAGTTAAATGTTCTGCTATTGATAGTGTGGAAAATTCCTTTCTGCACTACAATGCCATTCCTAAATATAAAGAAGTGACTAGCTAGTGACTGGAACGACCAAATACGTACAATTTTTGATTCTACATTTCACATATACTTGTATGTTTGCTCTGAAGAGGGCTACACGGAGAGTGGGGATATTTATTGGTGTCTTCATTAATAACAAGAAATCATTATATTTTCTATCTATTATATTTTTAAAGCATAAAACATGAAATATGTTATGCATTTAAAAATTGCGGGAATCAGAAGCGTAATAATTATCGCCATATTCTTATGACGTCACGCTTGACAACAAGGGTGCGCGCCATTTTGAATGGGATTCTCAACGCAATTCGGACGTTTTCTGCTATTTCTTGGTATGATTTCTTATAAAAATGTCATTACTTGTATATATATTTTACTAGCGGGCACTGCTCGGACGATCGCGAAGCGATCGGCCGAGCAGTGCGAGCCGTTATAGCAACACATGTACGAAAAGTACGGGAAAATGAGAGTGAATTGATTCTATGCTAGATGAAGGCTCCATAACTTTGGTCCTTCCGGTCGAACAGGCTCGCAAAAAATTGCAACATGCGTTGCTCCGTGACTGATTGATGTTCTTTTTTTGCACAAACAATTAATTTGACATTTTCAATGAATACATTGCATTTTCTATCGTATCTCCAGCAGATTTTTATGTTCAGAAACAATGCTACTTTTTATTTTAAGTCGATGTTACTGATGAAATCCTTCGATATCCTACATATTTTTTTGGATATGTTCATTTTCCTCGAACCGAAAATTATTTTAATGTAGTACTTGCGCTTGGTTATTTGTTCTTAGCTTTAAAATGACATCAGTTGATACTGCTTAATCGTTATATACCAGCCATACGTATTTTGCTGTTTGCGATGGCTGAATTGACCTCACACCATTGGTCTGTTCGTTTATGCGGAACAATCGGTTTGACCGTTTATGAATATAACAATTTCGGGTATAAAACTTGGCTGACCTGTAAATGTTTATGCAACTTGCAATGCTTCGTCAAGGCTTGCCTGAAAGCAGCATCAGATAACTAGATCCGACTTTATTTCATAAACGAACAAAACTGTGGTCCGACCGGTTTGACCGTTTACATGAAAGCGGCCCATGTTGTGACGCGACTGTGACGTCACTGTTAGCACGCATCATCGTAGTATTGACAATGTATTCACTGAAGGCAATCCGAATTTTTTGCAGCTATACCACATTATTAAGAACATTTTGATTTTGTTTATAGTTATACCTACAGTTCAGTGCACATTTTTGCTTTGTAATATAACTTCATTGTTAGCAGGTTCACATAAAGGATATCTTTGATGTGACGTTAGTGTACGTTGTCATGCATTAATGCTACTTTTTAAAAAGTTTTTCTGAAGTAATTTTATCACAATTATAAGATAATATTTTTTTTTCTGGAGAATTAAACACAACGATATTTTTTCTTTACTTTCAACTCAGAATACTGTCATTTTTCCGCTACTTCATTGAGCGCAGTATGATCTTGCAGCTATTTCCATCTTCACCTTACCAAATTATTTGAAAGAAAAATATGTAGTAAATTCTCTTACAGTACATTAATAATTGTGTATATATGTCTTTGTATGTGATTACTATTGGCATCAGAATAATACTGAATGAAAAACAGTGGTAATTATATAATGCAGCATGAATAAACAGTAAATTAAACTTATTGGTAGTATAATACATGTAGTTTCAAGAAGATTATCACATTTAAAGCCCTAGGCCATTTGTTTTTTCGTTGAATGTATTCATCATTGGCTATTACAGATATCAGTACATTATTGTACCATCTGAAGAAAGCAAACAAGAAGGATTAATACTAATATTTATTTTTGACACCATACAACCACTGATTTGAAACCTGCTAATTTCCTGAGGCAAGTGTTGCTAGATCATTTAAAATTCTGAGGTGTCCATCATGCATCATTTTGTTGTCATTTAAGGAAAGACACAGAAAAGCTAATATGGGTCTTATAATCCTCCGCAGACTGTCTTCGTTGAAACTGTTACGATCGACTAGCATGAAACGCCATTGAAACTTTTAAACAGACTGATTTTAATAAAAAAAGGAATACATTGAAAAATGGAATGAAATAATTACAGGTATAAAAATCTATTAACTTTATTTGTTGAGAGTACTTTTATCATCGTAACGGCTAGATAAAAAAAGATGAAGGAAAATATGGATACAGATCCAAAATTTTCCAATATGGACGGAGATCGGTTTTGGTTAATTATCTCTATATGGACTCAGGCCAATCCAAATATTTTAGGTCTTGAGCAAATATTTATAATTTTGAGGGTCTTAGCAGTACACATAAACGCTTAGTATTTTTAACATATCAATTTAGGTTAGGTTCGACCATTTACACCGACCATAACATACATGGAAAGCCGTGAAATATGACGTTGCGTACATTGTGATGTCATAATTATGCTAATTCCAACGTGGACCGAACTTACACATAGCTGGGCACATTCGGTCATCCAATCATCCCACATGAAATTTTTTAAATGATTCTGCAAATACGGAATATAATCTACGCTTTTGTTATTATTTTATGAAAAACATTGAATATCTCTATGTATCCATATATACAACATTTGATATAGCGCCCTATCAAGCTAACATAAGCCACTCTAAAACGCTTTACAGTACATAGATATACAATACTAAGCATATACAATAATTTAATACAATTTTTATGGGGAATTAACAGTAGCTGTCTTTTCACGAGTACGACGACTTTGGGAACGAACCCAGGCCGTGTAGAAGGCCGGACGACTGCTAGTACTTCTGTAATATTAATACCCGACCTCTTCTGCCCGGCCGGAATGTCTCGTCGTCAGTAAGCTACGTTATCGCAGCTACTCGACTTCGTGTTAACCACTTGACCTATATTATAACTCTTTCAAATTTAAGCTAACTTTAACATATGACATATTGTTCAGAACGAATTTAATAACAATGGGCCGAAATTACCCAGGACATACATTTTGGAGGGGTTAATGGAGGGGTGAGGGATTCGGGCTGGCTCAACTTCAAAAACAACCCCAAAGTTCTCCACTTAAATAAAACAAACCTTGTCATTCCATGATAATTTTACATTTAGAGAGATTTTGGGACAATTAATAAATTCATGAAAATGGTCACCGACAGGGAATAATCGTTCATTAAAATGGCCAAGGGTAGTGATTATTCTTTATTCAGCAGTGCAGTTAAGATCATTGTCAGATTGTTATATTAAGCATTGTCTTTACGGTGAACTTTATGTATGTTCTGTCTATGTTCTTTGTCTACTGGAACTGTACACGTATTTTTATCGGCAATAGAGACAATGTACCACAGACACGACAAACCAACGTATCCATTTTGTAGAATTAGTCATCTCATATGCATTAATGTTTTATCATTTGTGTCTCTCTTGTTTAAACTCCGACACAACTTTTGTTATTGTAATTACTTTTCTTGACTGTTCGGTGATACAATTCCGGATCCGTGTGCTGTCCAATACATATATTACTCTATCCGTAACGAACGTCGGAGTGACGTTCGCGGCTCATATCTCTGTTGTAGACAATTTGACTCTGACTGCTAAAGTGCATTAGGACGTAAAACTGACCATATTCATACATCAGCAAAAACTACTCGAAAGGTCAATAAAATACATGCCGACAAGGGACTGACAATTGTGATGGAGCAGTGGCCCCTGTAATACCGGAAGTGAGATGGTTCGATGTGTCGACACCTCCTCGCGCCGGCCACGAGCTGTGGTCCCAAGGTACACCCTATACAAAACGGATCAGACACGAGGTGATGACTTTAGAGCACGTCTTAACCCCGTCGGGGCGATAAGGACTTGATTATAGGCGAGAAAATTGGATACATTGATTATCGATTACAGACAGGGATATTTACATGAAAGTGAAAGTTTCCTGGAGGAATTCTCAGGGTAAAATATGAGGGAATAGACGAGGCAAGGCAATTGTAAAAATTAGATTTATCAACACAAAATGAGATTTTTTTTGGATTGTAATTGATTCTTCAGAACTGTACGAGAAAAATGGAAGATTTCTTCGCGCCCTGTTAGGTAGTATTCCCTTTTGGGTAAAGTCTTCATTCGCCTGGAGTTTTTTCAATATGTTCTGTAAAGGGGATTGATTATGACTGAATGAAATGTATGTGATCACTTAAGCAGGCAAAAAGGGACAAATCTGAAATGAGTAAATACAACTGACGAGGAACCTATGTTTTAGTCGGAGATCGTTACCGCCCCATATGGATAATTGTATACAGAGGCTAAATTGATTGCAGTAACGTGTATGGCCAAGCAATGTAGTTGGTACACTCTCAGTTTCTGAGGAGCTTCCTTTCAATCACGTCTTGGGCCATTCAATCTACTTTATTCACTCCGATCTGTAACTACAGCGACCTGTTTATGCCTTCTCAATTTGCATTTGAAGGAATTTGTCATAGCGTGAATGGGGAAGTAGCATGCATGCTTGTTTCCGTAGGTTTTGTTATTACTGATGACTGGTAACTTGCCGTGCTCCTATGCGATAAACGGCCATATATCTCTGCTGAGCCCACTAAAGCTCGGGGTGTGTTATGGTGATGTAACTGATGCTGAAACAAACAATACCATGCGGTGTCTCATCGACCGTGGGGTCCTTCATAAAATTCTACAGTGGCTTTAAAATCTTGGTGGTTAAAATATTAATGAATTCCCGTGAGGTTAGCTGCGGTGTTTATTTCTACTTTTGGGTATGTTCCCCGCGACTCTAGACGAGGTCACGAGGTAACGCTGTGAACGTTCAGCCTTTGTTTGGTGACGGTGTCCCCTGAGCACCCCATGGCGCAGGGAATTGGACAGTTTTCTTCAATTATTAAAAATGACATAAAACTTGCATTTACAAAACACATAACAAGCTCGATTGTGAGTTATATTTTCAACAGTATATACATGTATAAGGGATAACAGCGCTTTATGTCGTAATCAATTGTGGAACGCTGTATTATGCAAACACTCAGAAAAAAGTGCAGTTATTTAAAATCCTGTAGTTTAAGAATGTAATACACGTTACTGTAAAGCTTATGTCTTATAAAACAACTATCAAAATATCTCAATCTGACATATCAGAAACCAGCATTAACATACGTGTACACAGCATTTGTGGTCATTTCCTCACTTAAACATCACATCAAGGTAAACTTGTCCTTGGTAAAACCTGGTGGCGGATCCAAAGGGGTTTATTTGGGCTTCATGACCTCCCCACCCGCCCCACCCCCGAGAATTTTCTTTAAAAATGATGTACTTTCGCCTTTTTCCTCATTTTTTCCCTACAAGGAACCCCCACCTCCACCTCCGCCACTATATGTAGTAAGTTAACACACATATCTTGAAAGGCGACAATTGTATAGTATTTGATATTCATGTAGTATGCAATATCAAAAAATAAATATTCGATTCATGTAATAAAAACCCAAATAAATGTCATGTCATAGGTTTGTGTTTTGGTGACAACTAGCTATGTGCAAAACGTCATATGTCTTGTTGTCATTCAACACAAACCGTTCCTTTCATATTTTGATTCTAATCTAATCAGTGGAATTTTTTTCTAAAAAGCAATAGCGTTTTTAACTGATTTTCGTCTTAATTCTTGATTATAGCGTCATGATTATTTTCAACTAGAAGAGCAGTTGAAACCACGAGAAGTAAAGCACGTATTGGACCCTATTGGTTTAAACATATCTCCAACATGAGATATATTCATTCATAAACGTCAAAAATAATAAAAATCATGTTAATATCACTTCAGCTTTCACTATATATATACATATTGTATTTGATTCTATATAACGACGTTTTTATGACAGGTAAAATGCAAACTTTTTAACTTTTATTTTGACGTTTTAAAAAGCATAACGTCATGTGTCCCCAATAGTGCGCGCTGTGTCAGGTGTGCAACTTGCAGTGTTTCTTCCCTATTCATACAAGACAAGAATTATACGACAAGATACTGACTTAATGAAATAATACAACAATACCTATAACGAAAGCTCCTTGGCGCACTATAACATTTTCTAGTCTAACGTTGGGAGCATTAAATAAGGTTATTATCTTAGTCATTCAAACGATTCCTAATTTAAAATGATTCTTTTCCCAATACAACTGTTAACATTTAGTAACGTAAAACGTAAGATTTTGTTGGCTGTTGGAGAATGCAGTTCAGAGTAATTTCATTTGAAAATTACTTCTGTTTCAATTTAGTTCAGGTTATAAATCACAAATGTGATAAGCGCAAGGTGGTCGTTGGTAGGAAACGCCCCCTGAAAAGAAACGGTCAAATACCACGTATTTTTGCTCCAATAGGTGATTTGAATCTTTGCTGACTTTGCCTTGAAACGTTCAGAGACTATACGTTAGATTGTTCTGCTGCAAACATTGACTTTACAAACTGTATAGCGCTAGAACCGTTTAAACAACACACACGTTATTGGCAAATGGTTAAACCTAAGTATGATGTTGTCAGTCATATATCGATAAAAATCTAGTGTCTTCATACATCCGTGTATCTTTGAACGTCTCGCGGTGTTAAGCGAGTTACCGGATTTAGACAAGACAGACTATCACACACCGGTGGTGTACACTCTGCTTACTCATGTTTCCCTTTATAAATAGTTCATTGCTTGTTAATAGATCAATTTGGCCAGTATCTGTCATCCTTCATATACGTTTATGTAGCAAAATAGAATAATTTGGCCTCAGTCTTATGGGAAGAAGGCTGTTAGTTGGGTAATGAAGAGACTGACGTTTTTGTCACTGACAAATGAACCGTTCATAGCACTGAAAAGATAGGTTAAAATCTGAGAGCGAAGGCCGTCCTTACAGTTCGGTACGGCGTCCATACCGTTCCTCTTTCCATCTGATCGTCGCTCAGACAATGCCACTTAGGGGAAATGATATCACTGTCTTTCTCAATGGATCTGGTCCTCAACGAAACTGATGGATTGCGATAGGAGGAGATACTCACTGCAGCCCAAACAATAGGTGGCGCTGTCAGCACGGCGGATGTTAGGCACGAGAGGGGTGCCTTTTGATGGCCGCCATGATATACTGTATAGATAGCTTGTCAGGTGTGATCTAGATACACAATGTATCTAATTTGGTACGGGATTGGAGAGTCTCAGAAAAAGTCTTCTTTTGTACTGGGTATGTGTATACGTATGGTCCGTTGACAATTCAAACATTTGTACAAGTTTATATAGCGCTTTGGACATCTGTGTTATAGCTGTTTCCAGACAGAAATGTAACCTACCATTTAAGGAAATGAAAAGATGCCGACGGAAACAATTCGGTAACGCCGTAACGAAGTGAAATTGCTCCGTTAGCTCTATGTTTTGTGTTATTTCGAACTGGCCATCTGTTAAACGAAATGTAGAAAACCAGACTAGCTAAGAACTTAAACACCAATACAATAGCGCAAAGCCGGTAGTTTCAGGGATAATGTGGCTATATTTAATCAAAGCGGCGACAGACAGAGGACAGCCGAGTGCTAACTCTTTGTTACAGGGACGACACGGGCTTTGACCTTTTTCAGTTTTACGTAGGCAGCCATTTTTTGCTGTCTCTGCCCGCCTTAAGATATTTGAACAATGGCAGAAAACTTGATCGCCGCATTTCTAAATCTGTTTTATAGCGTCTTTTCATTAGACAGATATTGTTTTACAATATCTGTGTCTGTAAAACACACCGATACCGAACTCTCCGTACGGGTTATGTGTTGTTGACATCAAGGTAATAAATTAACTCGTTCACTTCTGAAAGGTCATAATGAACTATTCCAACCTTTGAATTGGACGAGTTCAAATGTGTCTTCAGGATTGAGGGTGAGGAACGGATCTTATAGAACACTGAATTTAACTAAATGATCCAATGTCGCCACACGTTTGACCCCTGCGGTCCTAAGAAATGGTACCACTAGATTATCATATTTAAGGGTGTATTTTTTTTTTATAAATTGTTACAAATGGGTTTCTAGATTTCTAAAAGCTTAAAGTTGAATGAAAATTAAAGTAAAATAAAAGTATTGCCTGTGTTGCTGTGTAACAGTTGCAATAAATGCAGAAATACAAACCCATTGTCCAATTTGAAAGAAAAAGATTTGAACCCGAGATGCTATGGTCATAAGGATTGCATATTACCACGAGGCGAGGTTTATACCGGAACATATAGGTAATATTTTTTTGATATATATATAACGTTTTTGTTGTTAGAACATAGGTCTTGTCTGGTTTTAAGGAATTTCATATAAAGATGTACTAATGTATTCAGTTGTAATGACTTATTATATAGAACCAGTTGTAATGACTTATTATATAGAACCAGTTGTAATGACTTATTATATAGAACCAGTTGTAATGACTTATTATATA
>JAULCA010478852.1:0-20043 GCA_032360845.1 Crassadoma gigantea | reverse complement strand
TCCGCAATATAAATGGCTCTTGGATACACTGATTTAACAAGGGGTGATGTCTACAAAGAAAGGACAAGCATGTGCACGCATTTGTCAAAAGTGTTACATGAAATATCTTCGAAAAAGAAATCAGCCTGAATCAGAACCATGTCAACAACCAGGGAAAAATGAACCACCACATATATTGCCTTTGTTAACAGTTCAGGATATATTAAATGGATCATGTTCACACATAAAATGCTGTCTGTGTCTCATCACATTTATACCAACTGGGACAAAATCCTCGCGTTTGCTCCAGTCACCTTATTGGCAACGACTTGAATCCTTCTACAGAGGTTATGATAGAGGGGCGAGAATCATTAGATTCTCAGTTACCTAAATATTCGTCTTGAATAATCGATGACCTGTTAGAAGTGTCGTATACTCTGTCACAGAACCAGTCAGCATTTGCCCTAAGCTTTTCCTCTCTAGAGGGACTTTGATTGTAAAGCCTGGATAGGTTGGTCCAAAGATCAGTTCCTCAAAATCCACTCGCACTGCGTCCCATTTCTTTCGTCTGGTGTATACACGAAGACCACACACGATGCTCTATTACTGTTTTGGTTAAAACTGAAAACAGGTATTTTCTGGAATCAGTGTTCTTCTCTCTTTGATATTTCCAGTTCTAGTGTATCTTAAACCTTCCACTCCATAGTGCAGGCATATGACAAGTAGTACCATTGTTTCTTGGTCCAGACCACTTGTACATATATATAAAGAGTGCTGATCACAAGCTCCAGAGAATATCCTACTGTGGTCAGAAGAAGCGTTATGACCTCAAATTCATGAGCATCGCTCTGCCTGATGGCTACATTCTAGACACAGTAGGACCAAACTCTCAGGAAGCGAAACTGGTGCGTCAATAACCAGATGACAATGTAGTCGTTGACGATGGCTTCAGAGATGTCCTGCCATTGTCGGAGACATCAGGTCTCGATGCTAGTACGTCTTCATATCTGAAGCCTGGTCAGAGTCAACATTCAAACATGCAAGCAAACCTTGACAGAATTGTCACTAAATCGCGATGGATTGTAGAACCCTATTGTGGTCGTTTAAAGCACTGGACTTTTTTTCGAACACAGTTAATTTCAAACTGTTTCATTGGTCTTATAGAGGCTCTGCTTAGAATTAAAACTGCCCGATTGAATGGGATTAGAGGACCAATCAACAAGAGATCGTTAGTAAAAGACAACAAGGACAGAGTGATGGCGGAGCAAATGAAGGCTCGACTGACTAAAGCAAACTGTCTGGCTCAGAGAGTGAAAGCAGGACCGGATCGCTCAAGATGGGCGTCGTCCGAATTGGTCAAGATGGATGCTTCTTCCCTTACCTTCCTCGAGCTTAATTTAGAGTATTTGAAGACTATTACATGAGGAATCTACCAGTTATCGTTGGCTCCAAGTTACATCACTGAGCATTTGAGTGATGATGGAGACTATGAGGTGTGGGTTTATCAGCACTCGCCAGACCTCATCCGATGCCAGATTCGTTCTAGACACAAGAGCCAGATCAAATACAATGTTTGGATTCAGTTCAGCGTGTCATCTGATGACGAAACTCCAATTAAATACTACTACTGCCAGTGCCCAGTCGGTCAAAGAACGAACGGAATGTGTGCGCACACATCCAGCATACTGTATTACCTTGGCTATTACAGAAAGCTTGACAATCCTAAACCTTTGTAACCACGAGCAAAGAATTTCAAACAGAGCTTGAAATTGAATGAAGTACTTGGTAGTTTAGAACCTATGTCGATCATTTGTTTGGAACACAACTTAAAATCTTGAATCCCTAATTGTCGTGACTGTCGTCAGTATTAGGATATATAATCTAGTGTCTTCCTAAAGATTATACCTTAATGCCTTAGCTGTTTACTGTACAACTAAACGCAAAAAATAAACCTGAACTAGTAATACGCCAATATCAAATGACGAAAAGTAGTTTGTAAGTGACGACATGTTCAACCAATAAAATCTTAGGGTGGCCACATCTTGAATTTTTTAAAAGAAAAAGTTTTCATAAACCTTTTGTGTTAATTGCCTACATATTCCCAGTACATTTGAAAATTATTATTGTTGTTAGTTCATATAATCATGGAAATTGGGAATTTAACAATATGGTCAAAACATCTCAATTTTAAATATGTATGCACCTATATTTTAATATTTCGTTCTATTATCGATAGCTCATTAGGTAATCTTTACTAGGTCAAACTATTTTGTGCATCGAACACTCGTAAGATAGTTTATTCTGCGAAAAACACAGATTTTTTGTGTCTCAAAAGTTTTGACTAAAAATGATTTTTTGCATTTGTTTTGTCTATAAATCTCTTGAATTTCATAATAGAAACATAATTTTACGGCAACTTGTTGCTTCAATGTGAACTCATTTGATTAGATTATTAATTGTAAATCTACCACCTTTTTTTCTGGTGGGTGTCACTTTAATGCGCCAGAAAAAACAAACTGAGAGTTCAAAACAATTTTTGTTGTTAAAGTTGTTGCTACAATGGTAGGGGCAACACACCACCATAAGAAAATTCAAAACAAACGATGGGCCATTTTGGAAACCCACCCTTTAGAAATTAGTTTGGAGATTAATTGGACCTATTGTTTTACTAACCTTATGGAGCTAATCGTTTTTGTGCCCGAGCTAACTCAAGTCATTTTTCAAGTTCAATTTTTTTGTTAATGAAAGATCATTTCTAACTGTTAAAAAAGTAAATTCGAACTCTTCATTAATTTGTTATAGCTGAAAGACTCATTTTGGAAAGATTCAAGCTTTGACATTTCATAAACCAGACTGTGTCTGATGAAATTTTCTAAACTAAAAAAACACCACTTAAATATAAATATGCACTACCATTATTAACTGTATCTATAACTAACGATGCAATCCTTAATTATTTAATCTCTGCAGAATGAAGCCAATAAAATAATTCCAACGAGTAAACTTTTTTTGACTCGGTCTCAAAAAAATCCTCAGAAATGAAACCAAGTTCTAAACGTCAAAATGTTTAGCTTTCCTTTAAAAACCTACATGTATAAGACTTTGTTGTCCTCAGTAACTGGATGTTTTCCTATATAAGTGCTTCCTGGTCATTCCGCATCTCGTATGCAATACAAGCGTCAAGCGGACAATGATGAGCGCATGCTAATGGAGGTCATCAGTGGTCAATCCGACTTAAACCGATTACTGGTTGTAATTGCAATTACCGGATTTGCTCTTTTTTGTTTACATTGTGCCAAAGTCGATCTTGACGGAGGTGAAGACGAGTTCAAAGTGTTTATATAGAGGGTCATCGTTTATTTTGGATCTGTTTGTTTGTTTGGGGTATAATGTCCCGCAGAGCCAGTGTCATTTGAGGACGGGTGCCTAGGGAGACACAACAGCCAGTGTCATTTGAGGACGGGTGCCTAGGGAGACACAACAGCCAGTGTCATTTGAGGACGGGCGCCTAGGGAGACACAACAGCCAGTGTAATTTGAGGACGGGTGCCTAGGGAGACACAACCTGAAAACAGGCAGTAGATTTAGTCAGGAAAAATAGTTATTGAAAATAGATCCCAAGTGCTGCACCGTAGGCAGCAGATCAATTTACAAGTCGCCTTTTTAGAGGACACGGAAGAAAAATCCCCGATTTTACAGGGGCCCCACATTAGCCGCCTTTTATGTTAAATATGCAGCGCATTCAGCCGCTCGATTCTCGGTTTCGTAAATGTCCCCTACAAAGAAGAAACTACCTTCAATTCTGCACCTCTCCTTTCCGGCCCCATTAGTTGTCTGTCTCTTACAGTCGGATACTACAGGTTAACTTGGAAGAGTGCTGAATACCAGAAGATGAAGCTTGCACAGCATTCATCAGTTTTCTTTCAATAAAGTTCATTCTGTTGCACGTATATGAACTTACATGTTGCTGTGAAGCCCTACATAGATGTCTTAATGACAACTTTGGTCATATACCAGCAAAATACTACTTAATGCTGAAAGTGAATCTAGATAACTCCTTGTTTCCAGCAGAAGTTTTATAGCAGCTTACCAAATCGATATATATGTATATATAGCAAACATGCTAAATCCAATGTAAACAAATGATATTGTTTTTAATTGCAATATCAGACAAGACACAGGATTCTGAAACAGGAGCATTCTCATTGCATCCCAGAGTAACCCTTTTTTAAAGATGTAGAAAATAAGCGATCATGTAACAAGAACAGTTTTCAAAATATAACGCGAAGACCGATTAGTTGGAGCAACACGTGAATTCGGGAAATTGCAGACAACCCCAATTATCTTAAACCTTTCCACACATTTGAGCAGTACAAAAAAAAATCGGATGTTGACATCCCTCCGCATATCCGTTATGTAATCGTCATGGCGCCCCCTAGCGGACACGTGAGATGATACCAGTGTCTGTGGCTGCTGAAGCGCCCGCCTCGTCTTATCTCTAGCCGCACGACTCCCCGGGGATCCCGATTCTCCTCTGGTCAGAATGGTGACCACATACATTAGGGGCAACACAGTGACCGATTAACTGCGCGGTGATAAGTCTTTCGCGAAACCATCAAATATATATAGTGTCAATACTGGGTGTCGGTCTGGCTTTTTATAACTCATTTATATAAACTTCATGACATGTTAATAATATATATGATATAATGTATAAGAAAGTTTCCGTTTGATTTCGTTTTATTGGGATAAGCGTCCTATTAACAGTTAAGATCATTTAAGAACTTTCCTCTATGTGTGCAACACCTGCATATGTACTGGAGGCGGTGTATTTGTGTAGTTGCCTTCTTGCCATAACGCATATCTAATGCCGAGTCCAGAGTGCTTCCTTACTGAAATACTAATAGCACTCAACACAGTATTCCACCCGGTCACAGTAAATGCTAAAGGTTATGCAGAGGATAACAACTACCATTTCTAACGACTTTGGTATGTCCCGGTCCGAGGACAGAACCACTGACTTTCCCACGGTCACCACCAAGGCCAATTCTGCAGGGTTTTCCTACATTGGTTGCAGTTAGTTAAAGTAGGAAAATTCTTTTTTCAATCGTTAACATGCAGGGGTATTTTGTTCTTCCGTGGAGCCGGAACACGCCTTAACTAATATAGCTGGTTTTAGATATGAAAATATTCTATTGCTTCTAAGAAGAAAAAAGCATTTGATTTAGAAATCAAAAACTGCAAGGAACATTTTCAGTTTGTTTAGTAAACACTGGAGCCGCTCTGCGGCCATTTGTCAAACAAACCTCTCCAGAGATGATTGTTGGGGTATTTATGGTCTAAGCGAGATATGTTCTATGCCAACAACGTGATCATTGGTGAATGAGGTACAATGACAGTGCGATGTAGCAGACACCTGACCCGTAAACATTAATTCTGATAACCACAGAATGACAGTGTTAAGAAAGAGGAGATCATGATGAAAAGAAAAGGTATGGATATCGGACTGTTGGAATACATGTCAACCGTTCGGTGAAAGAGCATATTGTATGTGTGTTACGCATTGCATTCTAGATCAGCAGTTCATTTACGTATTGCATGATCATTTTCCCAATACCTTATATATGTAAAACCACTAAGGTAATTAGGTATTTGCGGCCTGTGTAGGCAGCATGGCCGCGGGCAGGATCTTTACACACAAGTCAACGAACACACAATATCCCACCTGGGCCTCCTGCAACTCTGCGTCGGAAAATATATATTTTTCTTTTACACGCACATTGTATCCTTTTAGCACTTGTGATTTCCCGCTAACCTTGTATGGAAGAAATTCAGTCCTCAAATATGTGGAATTTGTCATAGCGGCGAATTTCTCTATAGTGAAAGCGTGTATCACAGTGCGCAAGCTTTTTTTACATTTAATATAAATAAAAATAAAATAATCTTTCGCTGAGGGAGTCTGGATTGTTCCCGGTTTTATAGTGATTTTTGTCCATTTTTGTACTATCTACAACTGTTTGAATTAAAACTTAAGAATATAAGCCTTGATAATCAAGATATTCACCCATAAAACGCAATTGGAAACTGAGACTATTGTCAATGCGTTGCCAAAGCTACGGCCAAAGAAAGACGATTACCTGAGGTAACGCTGCCACAAATATAGAGAACAGAAGTTAAATTCTGCGGGACCGACCATAAGTCGACCGTTCCTGTATCAGCAGGTCTATTATTTCCCCTAACTTTTCAAGAAGAAGATAACCAATGAAAATGTTCATTCGACTGAATATAATGATGTATAGAAAGTCAGATAGACATGCGCATATGCACTTCCGTTACTCTTACACGTCCTGTTTGAAAGATAGAATAATGTTTTTGTAAGAAGGCAAAAACCTGAAAATACCATTTTGATTTCTCAAATACAACTAAACATCTAACAACAATTGTGTTAGGATTGACAACATTATAGCGCGCAAATCGTGTGCAATACAACGCTTGTCTGGTATAGCGTACTATAATGGACAAATGGCCCAACAGGTACGCCGTCATTGACATTGATCGTCTGTACCTCCACTGTACTGCTCGACTGGTTCATATCTCCGCGTGGCGGTAATGAACGTTTATTTAAGTAGCAGCAAAACTCAGCTCGGTTCTTTAGAAAGCTTGAAGAGATAATATTAGATTTACATCCGAGCTCTATAAGGATGAAGCCAGGTTAACCATCTCCAATTCAGTTATACAGTCCTGGGTACCGTCACTTGTCGCCATTACGGATATCATATATCGCAAATGAACTTTAAAGTGAGAATGTTACAGCATGGAGTTATGCTTGTCCTGTCAATTATGTAAATGCAGAAGCAGGCTATGTTTTTGTAAACTCTCTTATTTTGTTCAAAACTGGTAATTTGCATAAACTGATATACAACTGTTAGGAATAGTTTAAATTTAGTAGAATTATCGATATACAATGAAGCCTGGCTGAATCAGCATATTTGGTCTGTGATCCTGCACACTGACGAAGCGTTTGGTAGAAGGTCGCCTAGAGAACTACTTACCATTAGTGTGTCATCTGTTGCGAGCCGCGCGACACACACCTATTTGGGGTATAATGACGAACGGGCATTCAAAATGAGAAAAAAAATGCATTACAAATGTCAATAATGAGCCGGATATTACATTACCGCTAACACCGACCTTGCATGGCAAAATAACAGAGTTAGACATTTTGGTTTCGGTAAAAAATATATATCTTTCTACGTGCAAGTGTGTATTTCAAGGACATTAATTACTATTCTTCCGCTTGCGGGATTTAATTCGAATAAAGTTTACAGCTTCCTTTGTAGTCTCTCAGCAGATATGATACAGACATTTTTATATATTGCGCTTGAAATATTAGCACTTCCGAACCATTGTCAAATCATCCAAGTTCCCGACAGAAATGCGGATTGATGATGTAATTGCAGCAGTCAGCAATCGACAGAAAATATCAAAGCAAACTTCAGAACTCGTTTCAGGAACGGTTTGGAAAACATAAGCCGTAAGTGTTTGTGACATGACGTGTTTACAAACGCTGTTTTAGTTCCGGGTTTGGGGTTATCGGACACATTGGCCAACTTCGTCACCAAACAGCGATAGGCAAACTATACTAACACGACAGCACAGCGGTACCCCGCCATCTATATCGCAACGTAGGATTGCCAAATTATCTGAAAGCTGTCTAGCACTTTACCCCCATTGAATCGACAGCGATAGGATGAAATAATTTAATTTGGCTGTTCTCCCAATAGCCTAAAATAAACAGACAACACAAAAAGTGATGACGTCGTATACCGCCATGTTTGGAGCGGTATTGGTGAGTCTTACTTTTGATTGATTGAAGTTGCTTCGCGATGAAATTACTGCACAATGTTGTGTTTTGTGCAAAGTCATTTTGTTTTTATTAGAAATGACTGCCGTGAATTAAACATGTTTTCAGACTTTTTAAAAATTTAATTAAAAGGGATTACCAAGATTCGCAGATTTATGCAAAGTGTATATACTATAGTAGTTTTTTTTCGGTATATATCATGTAGTTTCGACTAATAATCCTAATTATTATTAAATGTAATAATGTTAAAGTTTACTTTATAAATGTTAATGTTCTTGTAAGCAGTTTGACGAATTTACTCATAAGATCACGTGACGATGATGCGGTCAAATGACTTCCATCTGGTCTCCTCAATTAAAGCTCGTGTAATAAATGGGATTTACACACGTTGGTAAACAGTTCTATGTTGATTCAAGAGTAATTTTGACTAATTTTGATTTTCAGTCTTTCAGTCCCAGACATCCCCGATTGTTCCTAGAGGGACAGCACAGTTGTATGGTATAGTGTAGTAATTTTGGCCTGCTATATCTATAACAAAGTGTTAAGGCTCAATCACATTTACGTGTCTAGATAGTACCTGTCCTACTGCACTGTGTTTTTTTCGTTTGGTTTGTTTTTGTTTTACGTCCTATTAACAGCTATGGTCATTTAAGGACGTGCCAGGTTTTGTTGGTGGAGGAAAGCCGGATTTCCCGGAAAACAAACACCGACCGACGGCCAGTACCTGGCGACTGCCCAACGTAGGTCTCGAACCCGCGACCGAGCGATGGAGGGCTAGTGGTAGCAGAATGTCAGACGCCTTTACCACTTGGCCACCGCATACACAGTTACCTCCCCTAGATTTCGTTTTGGATATAACTTTAGCACCGTTGGGCCAGGACACTTCCGTTGACCAGCTAGTGCAGTCGGTACACTATAGCAGCGATAGTATCATAGTCTGCAGGTTCGAACCCAACACTCAGAAAACTTCTGATTATATTCCGTTATTCCAATTTTAATATATATTCTCATTAAAATCTAGCAAGGTTGGTTTTCTTTTCAGGCAAACTATAGTCATGCCGGACAAAACGTTGTCCAGTACATAGTAACAGTTTTTGATGGGCACAACCGGGTAGAACAAGTATAAATAACAAAGAAAACGTACATAGTCAAGTTAACTTCGTTTGTCAAATAACACAAAAAATAGCAACAGTTCTCCTTCCAGAAGACCTCCATGAGCCGATTTCAATTACCAAGCATTTCGGTAAAGAAGGCCAATTTCGTTACATCATACCTGCTGCGGTAAACGATACTTCAGATCTCTAAAAATCTAACAAATAAGATAAAAATGCATGTGAAATTTAATCACTTGGTGCCACCTCCGAACAACTAATACTGAAGCAGGGAAAAACAGGATTGCACATTTCCGCAGATTCAGGTACGCCTAGAGGATATTCACGATAATGGTGTCGTAGACAATTTATTTAAATGGCAGTTTTTGAAGTATAGCGCTGGAATTCTTGAAATTATATGAACTATCTTCCAATATGAGATACGAGGGGTCTTGACTATAATTGAGTTTAAGACAAATGTGTAAACTCATCACAGAACACTGCGTGGTGCGCAAAAGATGAGGCACTTGAATTATGTAACGAACACTCTCAACGCTGCTTTCTTTGCTGTAAAAGAACTATATAAATATTTCTACAAGTAGGCCTGCTAAGAGACGACCAAACCCATTTCTAATTTGTATTTTTACGATGATTTGTATTTTCGTAATTACACCCTTATGATATCGTTTGCATAAACATCACTAATGGGAAGTTTTTCATTAAAAACCTTATTTTTTAGTCAATCAATAATTCATAATTTACATATAATCAGTCTAATTGATCACCATTAAGTGGCATTTGATCTTACAAGTCACATTATTCTGATAACGGGCTTATTACAGAACAGGACCACAAACAAGACATAGCATTCAAGTATGAAAATACGTCATAGTGATCCCATGTATTTCAATGTATGTCTGTTCTGAAGTCTAATCAACACACTGACAGTGATATCCGGGAGTGACCCTAGACACTGTCACACTCAAATAAATGTAGCATTCAATTTTATCATACCGAAAAAAAACATGGCGGCTTAAAACGAACCGTACGCGCATCTTATTTGCGCAGTTTCTATTTTCACTGTCCCTCGTTGCTAGGGTGTTTGGAAACACCCTTCATTTGACTCAATATTAAACCGATTGTAACAGTTTGACACGATAAATTTGTCTGGACCAATCAGACTACAAGACTTTCACTACGAGTCATAATAAAACCAAATGACTCTGCCTATGTCGCCTCTTGCAATCATGAAGTGGGATACAGTGAAACTTCTCACTAAATCTGCAGGGATGCACATGTATAGCAACATTGATGATGTCATATTTAGATTAAAGGGTTAAGCGTCCTATGTATTGCAAAGGTAATTAAGAACTTGACGTGTCTCTATATGTTTAAATGAACACGTGTGAGTTTGAGGCGGAGTGTGTTTCGTCTCCCTGCAATAGCGCGGTCTTGATGCCAACTTTAGAGTACTACTTCATTTACCGAGAGCACCCACTTTACTCCACCACATCACAATAAATTGAGGGATTCTGTTGCGGTATGTCGATGATTTCCCCCTGCGACAGCAAGGATCCGATGTCAGCTTTGGTGTGCTACCTTATATGCCGAAAGCACGAATCACAGTACACCACCCGGTCACATTAATAACATGCTGAAATCCATCATCTGAAGGAAAGTGTCAAAATCACCTCAGGTTTCATTATCGGAAGCTGTCATACACAGGCAAGTTTGAAGAAGCGACATATACTATGTATAAGAACTTTCTGATAAATAAAATTATATGATGTCTCTATGTGCCAGTCTGCTCTCCGCCTTATCTCCTGGCTTATGACGTCTCTACGCTGAAGATGGGTTCTACGTAATGAACTTTCACACTGTCGGGGCAATATTTTCATTTGTGACATATGGCCAAGCGGATATCGTATCTTAAGATTTTTGTTTAATTGTTTTTTTCCTGTAGTGTTGACTGAGGCAGAAGGGGAGATTATTTCTCGCTTTATCTGTCTCCGTCTGGTTTACAATTCATCAGCTTCGATATGGAGTATAATACATCGATGATATTTGATGGAATAGGATTTGTGACGTCAAAGTCTGACCCCGATCCCGCCTATACAATACCAGCCAGTCGAACAGCAGCACGCTCGGATTGCAGCTATATTCTGGGGCACTGCACGGGTTTTGTTTCCGAAATCTCATGTCCTAATACAAACTAAATACATGTAATGAAGAATTACAAGTCTGGACTAATTAGGGAGAACCCGAACAGATGACTAATAAAGACTAACACAACGGGTTTCGGTTATCTTCGGTCTCACTGTAGTCTTTGTCTTGTCATTATGTCGCCGGATCCCTTGACCGAGTCTCCTACTTTGATGTAGGTAATAAATACAGTGACACAACTCTTCATGGTTGTTTGTTTGGGTGTCTTCATATTTGAAACAGTACAGGTCGCCTCTCGAAAATCACCTTTTACGATGCAATGGGGCACGACTTAGACATTTGCTTTCCCCGAACACTCAGGGGTTGGTTGCTATTAACGCAAAATATTACAAATTACCGCATTGTAGTAAATAAATAAACGGCAGAAGTACCTAGCGATATACGAAACTGAAAAGTTGTTAACATGGAAAGGAGAAGCAGATATATAGCCAGAGCATTGCAATGGGTGTCATCAATGTCTCCTTATCTTTCTTCAGTACCATCACACGAAATGCTTGAATGAACCGGTGTAGGTTCGCGAACGAATATGCTTTTTGTGTATGTCCTATTTAAAAAGGGGTAGAAAATGCCAAATTGATTTGAGGCTTTCAATGAAACACTTTTCCGTTTCCTATCTTTACAATCTACTTTCTTTTTCCGGTGCTGTCACCCTAAGTATCCGTCATCATATGACCATTGCTATTACAATGTTTTACGTTTTGTATATGTAGACGATGTCTACGAGTGAGCAGGACATTCATTGTCACTTTAAGCACCCGTCAGACGTGAAACTCCAATTAAACATTGACAAATTGAATGACTGTGACAATGTTTACGGTTATACATATGTAGACGATGTCTACGAGTGTCTTATTTCAAACGTTCATTTTGCTGAAATGTTACAAGCTCGTCACGCTTGCATGACATTAAACCTGATAGAAGGTGTTCGGGAAGACGTCACCGAAAACTTTTCATTTAAAGGAGAAAAAAATCCCTAAATTACAGGTTTCAAGCTGTGCCATGTGGGCAGCATATCAAAGAGCCTCAACAAATATCCACCAGCCCCACGAAAGTGATCGTCTGTTCAGAATATATTATGGGGTACAACGTGTTAATTCTAACTTCCCGAACCGGCTGGGGTTTCCTTTTTACGTAATTCCATTCCTTGCAGCATGCATAAGCATTTTTTCTAGTCTCAAACACAACATAGCCTTTTGAAATAATATGGGTCCTCGCTAATGACGGAGGTATAGTAATCAGGTGTTAGAGGTTTGTTTGACCAACAGTTGGCAGCAGATTGTAATACAAACTTGCTGCACCTGCCTGATCGACTTTCTCCGACTGCTTAGAACCATTAGGGCACTTGCAGGTTTTGGGACAGAAAAGACCAGCTGTTTCTCCACTGCCTTTATCGTGAGAGGCGACTGTGGCGGGAATCGGGGGTGGGAATGTAGTTATGTCTTCTGCTTGAGTCACAATGAAGAAACCGAAATTAACCTGCCGCCCCGTTCCAATACCTGTGGGATCGTTAGCTATATATATATTTTAATTTTACTGTTTTCTTTCGGTGGCGTCCCCACTTGGCGACCGTCTTGATAATGACCTTGGCTTCGCAAGAACATTAAACCGCAAGTACCAACTAAACAAACGGCGGCTGGAGTCAAGCCTTCTTGGTCCCATTATTATTTATATTGAAAGCAAACTATGAATATCGTTGGATTTAAAATATTCATTATAATATTTTTTATGTTTATACTTTTTAATTTTCCATGGTGACATGGTGAATTTTAATCTTATATGCCATCGTATGTTACGCTAAGTTTAACTATATCCTAGTGTAAATAGCATTTGTAGCACAAAGATTGAAGGTTTGACAATTCGGTGTAGCAGCAATTCAAAATCACCCTTAGGTGACAACAATGACAGTTGACTTAATCGCCACATGACCTTAGCATTAAAAATGAAATAGCCCTAACAATTACTGTAAAAGTTGAAATTTTCGCGGTTGGACCCTAAAAACTTACCTTGGTGTCCTCATTTTTGCGATGGCAATATTTTTGAAATTTATTTATTCTTATGATCTATATTCTATGAAATAATAAAAATGAAGGAGATTTTTCGCGCTAATTTACTCAATACAAACAACGCGAGTATTACCACTCCGCGAAAATGTCCACGTTTACAGTTATCACACAGATAAGAACGTACCAATAGTACTGTCACACCTACAGGAGGCCTTCCACAGTTTGCAGATATTGTCATTTAAGTTTCTCTAAGCTCCCGTCAACTTCATCAATTTGAAAGTGTAAGTAATCGGGAAAAAAGTAATTATTTCTATGGTTTAGTTGAGGCTGGACAATCTGTCCGATTTTACGAAAGTATGATAAAGTGCTGACAGGAATCCGCTTTATTGGGACAATTTCACCTTCGTAGGGCATACATAAAAATAACCTTTGGCCTAATTGAAAGACCAACGCGGCGTCTGCTGGCAACGCCTGCGTACGCTTCACCGATATTTACCTTAAGCGGTCGCTCGGCTGTAAACGGCTTTGCCTGTATAATCTACGTACGCATATAATTTTCTACTTAAAAAAAACCTGTGCTATCTATTTATCTGTTTCCTTTTTCTAATATGTAAATATTTCTAAAACCTACTGATGTTTTTCGAAAACATATATATCGGTTTCATAGAAACAGTTGAAAAACAAAGATATGTGTGAAAAAAACAACATTTTTTCAACTTTTCAAGCTATATAGACAAAGACAAGTAAACAGGCCTTTTGCAAGAGCATAGCATTAAACATATCGGGTTCGGCGTTACAAAACTGTAGGGCGGTTACAGAAAGCAATTTGTTCTGTATAAGCACGTGCCATTGTTATAAAATATTTTCTTTAGGATGTATATATACCTTGCTAAACATTACACGAAGCATTATTTTCCCAATATGGCGCCAAGCATTCCAACTGTCTACGAGAGAACAAATCTGACATATATGCAATTGTTTCTGCGAGAGAAAAAATCGAAAGTATGTGTTTTATAAAACCACATGTCTGTTTATGATAGAAAAAATCTGGTAACTGGTAAGTCAATCTGGCTTCTTTTATGTATGACTACGTAAGTACGGGTCAACCGGGAATTAACCTATTCAAGATCTCGTGACATCACGAGATTTGGCCGTAACAGTGAGTGAATCTCGTGTGGGGGGACTATCGACAATGGCGGGACATCCATTATTCAAGGTATGCGTTGTTTCTACCTATGGTTCTGAAGTGAGCGCCACTATGTAGGTATCACACAGGTATTCTATTCTTAATTGATAAACGTTACTCTGCGGCGGTTATCAAAAGGTACATCTGGGTACGGGGGGTCTCAGAAGGGGAAATAATCTATCTTTATAGTTACCTGATTAATCATGCCAACAGAGAAAAAAATATATTATGAAAACCATTTCTATTATAATAACGTGAGCAACAAATAAGAAAATACAAGAAAATCGATAATGATAGTTAATTGCTTTATAAGAAACCCGTTTGGGCCCCCGAAAGATGAAGATTCAGAAAGCACACATTGATCCGAGATAACAATAGATGTTTGTCATTAACTTGAAAGAAACGAATGCGATTGCTTCTTTTGAAATTTTCATTTGATCTAGAAAATCTATGATATTATCATTGTTGAAGTGTCAAGGTAAGGAGATAAAAAATCTAAAAGCGGAAGACTTTCCTCTGAACCAAAACTGAATCGATCTGACAGCAAGATTGATCAATGTTAGTATATGAACTGTATATAGATGGGACTTTAATCACTCCGTGGCCTACTTATCAAATCAATGCTTCCTTCATGTTATAATGACTTGTTTTTAAGGTCAAACGTCTTAATATAGATACTAAAACTTTGTTTTTTTTTAAATATGATGTTAAGAATTACTTTACATTGAATGTTTTGTCTCTATATCATTAACTTTTGTTTTGGTTTAGGGTTTTGCGATCTTTTAACAGCTAATATCACATGAAGACGTTGTCCACACAGATGGTGTTGCCACTTTAAAGAATTACCACACGACAATGCCGTAACACTGCCGAATGACGCTCTAACTGGTCACATTGAACCGGCCATAAACTGACCAGTACGTACCTCCAACTATTAAGCACCACGTACCGATCTTAAGGGCTTTTGTTTGTCACAGTCCGGGGTAAGCACCGATTACCTCTCTCGATTGGCATAACTCTCAACCCTTAGGTCAAAGGCAATGCGTTGTCAATTTATGTTTAGCTACGGTTATAAGACGACCATATCTAATTAAACTGGATCACACTGGACACAGTAAAATAGAAACTGTCACTCACATACAGGAGCACAAATACAGGAACTCCATTGAAGTAGGAGACGTCCGTCCTGGTTATCTGCTTTTGAGGACAACCAGGAGATTAAGAGTTGAACTTTATATTCCCATTACAAACGTTTATAGTATTTTCTTTGCTTTCTAAAACGCATTCAAGTGTGTGTCGTTTCTGTAATTCTGTGTGTACCAATATTGTGTTATTATAGACAGGTGTCATATACACATGTCACCCGAATGGTCAAAATCATTATATTACCTATAACGAGTTGCGAAAACTAATATAAATGTACAGTAAACAAAGGTAATTATATATTCAAGGTTAATCGTCCTTGCAATAGAAAATGGCTACACGTAGACGGTTGCCCGGGGAGACACCACCAAACCAAAAGAGTTCGAAAAAGAGAAAAGATGGAGTCCCAAGTGTTTCGATGTGGACAGCAAAACAATTTTAATTTCTTTAATCCCCGTAGGAAAGGACAGAAAAATAAAATAAAATGTTCGCCGCCTTAAACAATGACATGATGAGGAATACTGTAGGTATATCATTGGTTTACCGTATTTTTCCTGCCGTTTCCAAATATTTCCTTAGTTTTCGTGTACGTTGTCTCGAAAATTGGTATATGAAGTGTTGTATTTGCATTGTCTTTGTAGTGTTTATCTAAATTAAGGTCAGGAAGTGACAGGCAAAGATCTATATCATGCCGAACCTTAAAGCGATGGTAACAGAATCCAAAAAAAGATGACAGTGATTGCAAATGGCCAACAACAATGCATTGTGCCCTGGACTGATCACAATTGTTCTGCTGCCCAATCATCACTGACTTCTGAATATTTGATTTCATATTTCCCCCCTCAATTGCTCTCATAATTTGTTATGTTTCTCAATTCATGGACACATTGTAAGAATAGCAACTTATCTTTTCTCGTTTTGTTCTTATATTGATTACTTTAAACCCATTATCAACTGATTGAACAAAACGCAACATGAATATCTTTACTTTCTAACATTTATTTTATATTTCTGAACAAGTGATTTGAAATGCTACGAATGTGTCTGGTCCGAATTTTTTAGAGAATTTAATAGCATTTTCCGACAACCGACGCCAATTCCTGATCTGTTGTCTGATGACGTCATCATTGCATTTTACTTCGATATTCAATTAATTTTATTATATGCAGGCGACTCAACTCATTCCCAAGCGCATTTGAATTATTAAGACTACCTCGACTGATGCTATTTTTTGTTAATTTGCTTGATTTTGGCATTGGTAATAAACCATTTGAAATGGAGGCCCCTATGAAATCGTCTGCTTTGACATCGTCGGTCGAACAAAGACACGCTCTGAGCAGGAAATTACAATTTCATTTGTCAGCAGACGACCTTCGCTTCTAGTGATGGCGTTAAAAACAGCGATACATTCTGAATGTTTTTTTCTCTAAGATGAAATTCTCGTCTCTCGCCCTTCTTTATGCATGTGCTACTTACTTTTGTCGGTAAGACTGAAGAAAACAACTTTTTATTTATTTCTAGGTGAGGGATTAAGCGAATTGCATTTAAAATGATAAAGGAGGAAAACTGTACTTTACCTTCTCTGGAACACGATTCGCGTTTCTTGCAAACAGTCATTGGTTTAGATTTAAAAACTTTATTAGTTAAAACGCAAAATCATTACAAATTTCCGAAGGTAAATAAAGAAAATAATGCCGTTAACAGCAAAGACTGGATTGTTTTTTAACTATTCGAAACAATTGAAGGTACGGATGCAAGTTATTTTTTATTCATATACTGACTTAAATGAAACTTTCGTCAAATAACATATTGCTGCATGGCAGTTGATTTCTTTGTATTCTATCACGCATATTCTAAAGAAATTCTATATATATGTACATATTTGTACATTTTACATTTTTATTGATTCATTGATTGATTTATCGATTAATATATTGTTGAATGCTGCTGTAATTAACAATTGTAGCTCAGAAATCGTTCTCTTGTTTATCAAAAAGGTTATTGCTGCTTCCCACGACCTCTGACCTCTGACTCTTAATTTCTACGTTGACCAGGTAGCTCAATCGGTTAGAGCGACAGTGTTACAATCTACAGGGTTCGAATCCCGGCCTAGTCCACCTAATGTGTATACACAGGACGCTGTTATTGATTAGATTTGGTTGATTTCATCTTAATTATCTCTAATAAAAACCCCGGCGCAATGTGTGGTGTTCTTTCCAGAAATATTTTATCAAAGCTTAAGTCAGGCCGGAAAACGGTTTCTAATGCTAAGTTACATTTTTTTAGCGGTTCGGGAAACCTTGATCACACTTTGTAAGCTCGACGAGTATATTGATAAGGTTTTTGTGGGGGATACCAATATGTCTGTTTGTGGGGGATACCAATATGTCTGTTTGTGGGGGATACCAATATGTCTGTTTGTGGGGGATACCAATATGTCTATTTGTGTTGTTTTATGAGCTTTGGCTTTATGACGAGACCAGACGCATCATTCATAATGGATACCAGTTTCTGTTTCCAGACCATGATAACTTTTTGCGATGAAGCGCAGCATCCGGTTTACTCACGTTCATTGGTTTGGAGAGGTTTGGTGATAGAACATTTGTGTTTCAATATACATATACGGCTGTCACTGCCGGTATTGATCCGAGGTGAACACACTCCGCGGGCTAAATACGGAGTTTTTTCATTAAAAGACAAGCAATAACTTTTTGGATGAATAATAAAGACAGAGTATGGTGTTCTATAAATAAAGACGTCATCTCCTAAACTAAACGTGGCATGTATTCCTGTACATGTTTTACAAACATTGCTTTTGTGTTGATTCTTTGCTTTGCATACACTTTCTGTAAATAAACATTCCATATATAACATAAATGTGAGCAGCACGCAACTTTCATTTACACCGTACGTCAGACAAAAGCAAACTGCCTGAGCGGTTCCATTAACTCCAGAACTTGGCTGTTCCATTGTGTGTACAAAGTCCCCTTACATGCATGGTACTATCAATGTACAAACATGGCTATTCCACTGTGTGTACCAAGTCTCCCGTTTATGTGTAGGTTGAAAGTAAAATTCTAAGATGTTGAATTGAGGTCCAAATACAAACTGTATTAAATAACCGTATCTAGGTCGTCAGGCGATTTCTGGAGCATTCAAAAATCTACCTGTACGGTCCGAGTCCTAGCTCCCAACTGATTCAAAACATGTAGAACAGAGGTACATTGACAATTAACACATTAAGATAATTTGATTGGCAGCTGTCACTTATCTCTCTATTCTGACAGGTGAGTACCCGAACACGTGAGGCAATTAACCTGTCCTTTGTCTGAGACTTATGTGTCATACTAGGTAAGACCAGTTTATCTCATCACATAACATACATATGTAATTTACTTGAAAGGTATAAGATGGACACCAATATTACATGAGGTAATCTGACGACAATGAATCAAAGAGTTACATTTATCAACATCAAAAGTAGCATTACATATAGAGGTTTCTTAAATGGTATAAATGTAGTTAAATAGCTTTTAGGTACGAAATTATTACTGAACGAAATTAAATGGGAAAAGTTTGTAGGAGGAACTCCAAAATAATGAATAGGATAAAATACTAAATAAATGCTATTTCGAATTGTTCAACTTAAGTACGACTTAATGCAAAACACGCTTATACGACATTTAGACAGAATTTGGCTATCCTTAATTTTAATAACTATATATCCTTTATGACATTTGAGATAAGACTCATGTTTGAAGTTTTTATATCCTTAACTACATTTGTATATCCTCTTTGTAAACTTACTATCATAATTCATTACTATTGTCCATTACATTACGCAACTGTATTAGTGTAATAACCTTTACCTTGTGGACACTGACCACAGGTAATTGATCTTACAATTATTGACACCTGTCACTCAAACCTCAGGTACCTTTATTGTATGTACATGTATTTAACTGTGATTTATTTTATTGTGAATCAGTTAGGTTCTAGATTCTGTACGGATCACTATATTTTGGACACTCCAGAATATCCCGCCGTCAAGTCAAGAGTTATCTTTATTAAATTTAAAAGTTAAACTTCTATCAACTCTTACGTCATCATTTCAACGAAACAAAACGTGCGGGAAAACCGTGTGTTAGTACTATCAATGTACAATCGTGGCTATTCCATCGTATGTACAAAGTCCCCCGTTTACATGGTACTATCAATGTACAAACGTGGCTTTTCCATCGTGTGTACAAAGTCCCTCATTTACATGGTACTATCAATATACAAACGTGGCTATTCCATCATGTGTACAAAGTCCCCCGTTTACATGGTACTATCAATGAACAAACGTGGCTACTCCATCGTGTGTACAAAGTCACCCGTTTACATGGTACTTTCAATGTACAAACGTGGCTTTTCCATCGTGTGTACAAAGTCCCCCGTTTACATGGTACTATCAATGAACAAACGTGGCTATTCCATCGTGTGTACAAAGTCCCCCGTTTACATGGTACTATCAATGTACAAACGTGGCTATTCCATCGTGTGTACAAAGTCC
>JAULCA010478741.1:0-20046 GCA_032360845.1 Crassadoma gigantea | reverse complement strand
CCACAGAAAAAAAGACTCTTCAGTAGAACACTTTCTGTGTAGTTAATAGTGTTTCCTTAACACGTATCTATCTTATATACTCCTGCAGTAAATGCCAAGTGAAGCCTTAATCATTTATTCAACACGCTACTACAACTCGGCAGAAAGTATAGAAACAGTCTTGTTCAGCTTTTGCCTGCCATGTTTCCTGTAGAGTTGTCCACTATCCACATATACACCAGTCTGGTTTGTCTACCTTCCTGGAGAAAGAACCAAAGGTAGACTTCAGCTTCCTCTGTTTATAGCTGCCTCCAATTTTACTGCAGAACTGTCCAGTGTGGACTTTAGTCGGCTTTGTTCGCAAGTATACTCTACTATCCTACCAAAATCCTAGGTTTCAGCTTTTTATGTTTTCTGCACATAGACCTATTGTTTCACTTAAAATGATTTTTGGTAATTTTTGACAATGTCTTTTCATTCTTTCAAGGAAATCCTAGTACAATCATCTTTAGTTTATTTTTCATCCTTCACTATATGATAGGTGTGCTTTGTATTATACAAGCAGACTCGTAATAACCTGAAAAGGCTTTACACAGTCCAAAATAGTTATACAAGAATATAAACTATACATACTTTTTTTTAATTTTTCGTTATTAATTGTTTTCAGGATAATAATTACTCGTTTTTCTTTAAAGGACGACTGGTTCGCCCGTTTTCTGTATAATGTGACCGGGTGGGATGTCCTGCTGGGTGTATTCGGCAGTATGTTTCAGTGAGGTAGCACTATAAAGTCTGCATCAGTTCCGCGCTATCACAAGGAGACAATACACGAACATATCGCAGCCTCCCAAAATACACATGCATTGACTACAAGCATCCATCTTGCACGCAGAGGAGGCCGTCCTTAAATGACCATTGCTGTTAATAGGACGTATAACAAAATAAAACCAAACCAAACCAAATTAAGTGAAGAAACCTAGAGTCTAGGGGATTTCAACTCTGATCTGTACTGCCACAGAAAGACGTATTTCTTTATCTATCTAGCTTTTAACACCTCTCGAGCGTAACCCAGCAGATGAATGTTTATTGTTGATTTATGTACAGTCGTGGTAAGAGTATCATGAATTCCAAAAATATGTTGACGTTAATACAGACACGCACTTTCCTTATCATGAAATACATATATATACTCTAGTTCTACATCTGTATTGAAACGTTTGGTTGATCGATTGGCCCAGGGTCATATAAATAACAAACAAACATGTCAAAAATTACCACGTTTATTTTGAAGTTACTTTCAGTTTTATTTTAGTTAAAAATATAAGTTCAACATTAATAAATTCTTCATTGTTCAGCCAATCACTAAAATTCATTTAAAGGTGAATGTGTTTTTTTCGTTTCCTAGATATCAAGACTTCATTACAGAGTGTTTCTGTTCAGTCTATGATTTCCCTGCGTTTTATTACGTCACACATGTTACAACTCCTCCTTGGCTACGAAGTCCCATGACAACACGACTCCTTGGTTCGGGCCAAGCGTGATCGAGTCTGTAGTCACTTCGGATTCTACTTCCAGACCCACATCCGGTCCTGACGTCATAGCTACCTCAGCGTCCATCTCGACACTGGTGTAACCATAGTAACTCCGTGTCTGGCTAGTAGTGCCGAAATTGATGGCAATCAAATACCTGAAATGCGTACGAGAACAATAAGGATTGGAACAAGATTAGAAAGGCACTATGATTCAATATCTGTCCAACACCAGTAAACTGTACACATAGCTGGAATAGTTTATAAATAACCAATTATTCAACGTTGTAAAGCAAATCCTACTGAGATGGTATTTCAGATTGAATATCAAAATTAACAATGGAAACACAGACATGGAAACCTCAGTTTAGACTCTTAATGATGTTCATTGACAGATAATTGCAATACTTTGAATTAATTGAGCAACACTGTTCATCAGCAGCCCGCTCACAACTACCGAAACAATATATGTATAGTTATATATAACTTGTTCAAAAGTCACCCATTCTACCAATTGGAATTTGATTCAATGCTCACCTCTTTTCCCTAATGAACTCCATTTTTTTCCCTTTGAACTCATTTCTCACTACTTCGCCCTTAAATCTTTGCCAACCCGTCTCATGATATGTATGCTCTGCCCTACGACCCATTGCAACATCCTTAAACCTTCTCTTATGCATAACTGCTGCTTACCCATTTCATTGAATTCAATACCCACTTTACCTTCATCGAAGTCAGATTCCATCCCTTCTCCCAGCCGAGATCGAATGCTAATACGCATGCCTTCTCCCTATTGAACTCAATACTGACTCTTTCTCATTACCAAACTTTAAGCTCACACTTTGCCCCTATTGAACTTAATTATCACTCCTTCACTCCGCTAAAATCGCTACCAGCTCTTCTCATAACAGAGAGCTCAGTCCCCCATTCTGTACCATGAAGAAATATCTGCTCACCCTTTCTCCCCATTGAACTCCCTGACGTATGAAAAGATATGGTCGTCTACAAGCGCTTGATGATAATTTCCCACTCTGAAAGAAGTCTTCTCTCGGAGTTTGGTCAGGCTACGAATGTACTGCAGCATAGAATCAGCGTTGGCGTCCTGGCTCTGAAATATATTACAATAACATTTCACATTTTCTTAGAGGTTCTTTAACTTATTTTATCTCTTTTCACACCGACGATTGAATTTCTTACGTGCATAACGTTAGTTGTTTCTCTGATGGTATGCGTTATTTAAAAGGTACATGTATCCATAAAGTACTGACAAAGCGTAACATATTAGATAAGCATTCATTTGTTTGGCACTTGATGACAATTCCATTAAAAATGTCCATGGCCTGACAGAATTTGTGCAAACCCAGGAGATAAAACACCCGTGATTGGTTGTTCATTTTCTGACTCGTCACTTTGTCCTGACCAAATACGTTCATGTCATCTTATGGAGTTGGAAACATATTTAAACAATATATACCTGTACATTATTTGTGGATGCATCCGCGTTTGGTGATATCCATGGAGTCGAGCATGTCGACGCCGAACAAAAGCCACCGTCAGTCGCGTTTCCCCACTGCATGAGAGCGCGCATGGTCCTCATATTCCCGGAGTTAACAATGTTAGGGTTGTTCTTGAGCAAGATTTCGTCTCCATAGTAGAGGATGGGGGTACCCGGAAGTAGCATGGTCAACAGGTAGTATGCCCGGATGTAACTGCTATTGAATCGAGAAGCAAATCTGTCGACATTTTCATCCCCAGCCTGAGAAAAGATCACAGTCACTTACATGATAGGTATCTCGTTTGTAAAACGTAGTTATTCTACTTCAGGATTGAATGACATGAAACGCAACCATGAAATGCATTTTCATGTATTTACTTCAATAACTAATTAGATGTTTTTTTAAGTCTACAATACATATATAGCTGGTGCTAATTCGAATTTAGAAAATGCTGACCTGTTGCAGGTTTTCAAATTGACACCGGTTCTGTCAACCAAGTACAGAGCATATTACTCTGGAACACTCTGAAATTGTTTAAACTTAGTCATGCCTATCAATCACAAAGCTTTGTTTCAATAATCGGGTAATTTACGCGTAAACTCCCTGCCAGAATACACGGCTTCAGCTCCGAGTTTAAACTCAATTAAATAAGACTCAATTAACACCCAGCCAAGTTAATCCTTGACTGCAATGAAACAGCCGGAAATTAACAACCAGATACAAAATGGCCTACATACGATCTAGCTTTGATACAACAGCGTCAAATCAATATGATTTCAGCATCATTTGTTTCTTATACACATGCTCACTGCTGTTGATGTCAACGGAATTTCGAATACCTATTCAAGTCTATCAAGTTGTGAGAATTACAAGATACAATTGATCGTGCATACCATCCAACTAGCCCATCGCCCTTCAGATAAGTTGGACAACCACGAACCAACGTAAGTCTTGACGCATGCGGCGTTGCAGTTTCCTGCTTTGTCAAAGAAGTATCGGTTGATAGAGAGATGGACACCATCCTGTCCCGAGTGACCATAATACGCCATGGTTGTTGTGACGTCACTGGATGGCATATCCGCTATCAATATACTGTAAGGGCAATGAAAGCACATGGAAATGTATTACAAATAAATGTTTTAAAAAATGCTAACACAGAAAGTATAGTATTATATGATGTCTGGCCTGAGTTTACCGAACAGTTATATTGTAGATTATACCTTAAGGTATTCTAGTGTACTATTCCTTTTCAAATATTATCGCATCAGTCTTTACCGATGAAACTGAGCTTGACTATTCGCTATACCTCATATTTCTAGACTCTGTGAATCCAGTAATCCTTATGGTTTTAGAGATCAAAGAAAAATTTTTTTTACTCGAAGTAATTGTCCTGGAAGTGACCGTCGGAGTTAAAATAATCGATATTATACTCATATAGAACAAATGAAAGTACAACATAATTGTACATTTGTAATGTTACATTGGCCGGAATCTGGACATGGCACTGACCTATCGTTAGAGCTGACCATAGCTCGCCACCTAGATAGCATGTCGAACACTCCTGGTAGTGCTAACGTGTAGTCGTGGACAAGATTCTCGTAATCATTCTGTAAACCAACAATTAGAAACATGAAGTGGGTTATTGATGTCCTGCTTAAACCTACCAAATCACCAGAAACATAAAGTGGGTTATTGCTGTCCTGCCTAAACCTTCCAAATCACCAGAAACATGAAGTGGGTTGTTGATGTCCTGCTTAAACCTACCAAATCGCCAATATATAACCAATAACCCATTCTTTTAGTATGCACTATTTAGCAATATTTTATTATGTTTTAAGGCTAAAGGCAAAACCACTTTGTTTACAAATCATCTCACTATAGACCCTGCCGCTGGAACCTTCTGTATTCTATAAGTAATGACTATTGTAATACTGTTAACTATCTTGTAATTTCCATTCAAACTGATGGGGTTATTCTCATAAGTGTGCAGAATAAATTTTGGCAGTAGAACAAGTTTGTCCTATGAAATAATATATCAAAACTAAAAATCAACTTCCTTACCTATTGCATAAATAAGATAATGATTTGCCAATTATGCAGAACAATGGCAAACCTAACTCAATAAAGTTCCTCTGTCTATTTATGTACACTACCTCGAATAAACGCCTGCTTTAATTTTACAAAACAAAAAGAGTGTGTAATATTGATAGTGAACATAAAAATATAGCATACTTTATGCTTATGGTGTAATAATTAGAGGTGTGTGTTGAAAATTAAATACAAAATTACAATGCTGTGAAACCTATAACCTTACAGTGTATTAATAACAAAGCGACATGCTTGCAAATGATACATTATTGTTTAGAATTGCACGAAGAAACATCAGTTATGTACATTAATCATGACCATCAATACCTTTTTACGTTGTTGTATCCTATCGATACAATAAACCTACCGTGCTTCCTCCTCCGTTAGACGTTTCGTTCCGCAGATCATAATCCTCAAATAAGTAGGCGCTGTCCCGAACGTAAAACCCGGCCACGCCTTTTATCAGCCAGAATTCTAGAATCGCCTGAAACAAATTCACATAATCGTCTAAATACCTATTATATAATTTCGTAAGAGAAACCTTTTTTACTTACTTACATTAGTTGAAAACTAGATTTAAAACCGATATTTTTGTAACTTTGATTTCATGCTATCGTTGGTGGTATGGAACATCTCACAACAAAAATGACAATTTTGATTTATAGAAGTTCCCAGCGTCGTTATTACCCAATAATGTCAGAAACGTTAACGGCGTCTTGAAGTTTTTGTCCCATACATAGTTGTACAAGTAAAGCAGTAGGTAGACAATATGTGGCATGGACTGTCTTGATATTATAAATCTTGTTGACTATTAACGTGAGTAAGTACCTTGAGCTCGTCCTGGACCCGCCCACTCCGGAGGTTGAGGTCAGGCTGAGAGGTCGAGAACTGGTGGAGGTAAGATTCGTTCCTAGTAGAATGGTACGTCCACGCCACATCTCCGCTCACAGTCCGCTGGCAAATGGCAATTGTATACATGCATTTTCTGATAAATGATTAATTTTTTCAAACAATGCTATTTGATCTACGATTGATGTATGTTTTCTTCAACCAGTAGTCAAATATTACATTGGTGCTGTATTTGGTGAAGTGTACAAGACCTTTTTTCTCTCCAATTTATTATATATATTTATTCCAACAAATCTAACATTATCATACCGGCAACAACAGGTCTGTGTTTTATGAACGTTCTGGTAAGAATAGTTATACAGTCATTGGAATAAGTTTAACTGTGACATATAGGGGAAGTGTGTTAGAGGAAGTTTCATGATTTATTGAACTGTTGGACCCGAACCTTAGAAAGCCTATTGTAAGATATATTAATAATGATAAATAGTGGTTGTTACCTAAGCAGCTGTTTATTGGCTGAATTCTTATTTATTAATAGATAAACCCTTGACAAGTTTAGGAACCATATTTCTAAGGCTAAAAGGTGTATAAAAAACATGTTGTTAATTGTACTTAGTACCTACCGAGTTTCTTTGTGACAAGATTTTTACCTTTTTTAGAGGTACACCATCGTGTTGTTGTAGAAGCAATATATATTTGTTTAGAGACCTTATTCTTACCCGTTTACAGATCAAACCCTGTTGTATATTGAAACACCTTACCCAGTTGTTTGTGTAGTCGGACCAGACATAGTAGTTACGATGGACGTCAGTGTGAGCACTGGAAGCAGCACTGTCTGTAAACCATTGGTGGTTTTTACTTGTCTGGTTCGGAATAAAGTCCAACAGGAGTCGCATCCCTATCAGACAGAAAAAAAACATGTAAGGACATAATTAAGCAAACATCTATGTCTACTAAAAATAACCCTGTATTTGTGAAGCAGACAGTACAAAATAGCACCCCTGTGACTACAACAGAAATTTATTAGCATTATTTTTATATTGTCCATTGACCTTACATTATACATAAATGTACTTTATCTTCCAGCCATTTCAGGTTGAAATACACAATTCCACCTAACTTTGCCCTTAATCTTAGCTGAACATTGTATCTGCGAGCCATTTCAGGTTGGTATACAGGTGTCATACCTTTTTCATTGACCTTAGCTGTGCATTGTATCAGTTGGCGATTTTCAGGTAGGAATACACATACATTAAGTGACATACCTTTGTCCTTGACCTTGGCAATGAGGGATGTGAGGTTTGACATAGTCCCCAGCTCAGGATGAACACGGAGACTGTTTGTGACACCAAAGTCATCTGAACCGTCAGTTTCAAACACCGGACTAAGGGAGATCGTGTTGGCCCCTAATGCCTGGATATAGTCCAGCTGCTGCTCCACGCCTATGTCAAACGATCATTAAGCAAGAGACAGTGTACGTTTCTCTAATACATTTTATATTTGTATAAACACATTGCTAGATATAGTGGAATAAATCATCAGATATCAGTGATTCAACTTTCTAGAATTAATTCTTGACCTTAACGAAAAAACACTATCGTGTACATTCGAATCCTGAAGATAATAAAGATGAAACTTGCAAATATGAGGTGATTTTTTTAAAGATTTTTTTTGGTCAAACTTGAGACTAACATATATATAGGAAACATAACGCAACTACACTGGGTCATCTAACCAATGATATTTCTTAACGTCTTGGATAGCGTGTAGCACTTACCTGTAAGATCACCAATACCGTCTCCATCAGAATCCTGAAAGCTTCTGACGTAGATGCGGTACACCACGTCATTCTGCCACCAACTTCTTTCTTCCGCCGCTTTGCATTTCGGGTACATCAACACAAGTGCCACCACGGCTACCAGAAGGGCCAGCCAAGAAAGGATGACGAGACCAATGAACGCAGCTCGCAATCGTCTCCAGCAGGGTTGGGAGGAAATCTCCAGCAACTCCTCTTTGTTCATGCCATAGAAGGGATTATCTTCATCCTCTTCGTACACCTCGGGATCCTCTTTACCCCTGGAACAGGTAGTAAACGGGAGTGTGCTTACTACCATCATTGACAGTACACGAAATCAGACCTACAGGCGCCTTTCGTGTTGAAGTTTGTAATGTCTACATTTTCCAGTCAAACGTAATACCAAGTTTTAAATTAACATTTTAATTCTAAACTTGAAAATCACATAATTGTTTTTGGAATAATGTTGGGGTTCAGCTCGTCAAATTATTTCTCTCGGCATAAATCATCTCGGGAATTTCAAATAAGGTTACTAAAAAAGTAGTTGGTTTACACATATAGCTAGATTTATTCAGTGTGTATAGGAATTAACTATAGCGTACATCAGACAATCAGTTAGTGCATATGTACCTATTCAATTCCATCTTATGATTTGCTTATAATTATAGAAAAAAGAAAATCCTGTTCATCTGTAATGTTTTTAAAAAATAATAGTGTGTAATTCTTCACAATGAAATATTAAAATACATTATTATGAAGGAACGTTCAAACCACATCTCTTCTCCAGGTTAGCAAAATATTGTAGAAATCCGAAAACTATATATCTATGGCTATTACATCAACGGACTCGAATAACATTAAACTCTCAAGTAGAAAATTTCATCAAACAAATAATGTACGGAAACGTTATGATTTTCAACAACTCCAGTATAAAAGCACATTCAACACTACGTGCTGTTCATTATTGCAACTGTTGTATTGCTGATATCAATGATAGACATAGTTTTGGTAAAGACTTGTTCCTCTCTGCGCTATTTATTTATAATGGGAAAGAAAAATGTTGGAACCTCAAAATAAGGATTGTGTGAGCCAAATATGTGTTGAAAGACTTACTCCAAGGTTACAGTGGAGTCCGCGCCATTATTGTCGTATACCATGTACGGCTCGGATCTCTTGGCTGACACCAAGTACACACCGGAACCGCGAGACATCACTTCCGGTTCAAAATCTTTTCTTTATCTCCTGAAAAAAAATTCGCAAGGCATGAATAACTGTGCTAGGAATCCACAATAAAAGTATTCGTTTGCACATGTAACTAAGAGCAAACATGCCCAGTCTAAATGTAGGTTCTAACGTTTACATACATCAGACATTCTGCAACAATGGTTACTTATTGTGACAGAAACATGTGTTCTACGAATAAAGATTGTGCCTCCAAGATAAAGGTAATGCAGATGTCCTCGGTTTAAAGTAGATAAAAATGTATCTGTTGCTTCCCCATAGAAACTAGGTATGGAAACTCTACGATTGTTTTCTCACACCAATTTTAAGGTATGTTGAAAGTATGTTGAATCAATGAACGAAACTTATCTAGTAGAAAATAACTTATTGTGACGTCATCACGATTGCAAGATGAACGAAATCGACTGTGTGATGCTGAGTGCTCCATTTATTGAAAATGAATATTATCTCAAATATGAAAAAGACTAGTTGTTGATGGTCAGAATATATATATATATATATTTATATAAACCAATGTATTAGTAAAGATACAGTTAAATAATTCTGCACGTGACTGCAGATCATTATCATAATCCACACGTGACCTTCGTTATTATTGCCAGCAATCAATATTTCTATATGACTAAATGAATTGGTCACAGTTTATTTATTTCATATTTGTAGAAGAAAACATTGAAAGTTCTATAAAGCTCTTCATTTAATTTTCTCTTACCATTCGAAATGAATTTGGATTAATAATAGACTTTTATATTAAAATACACTAAAATAACGATTAAAAATCGATCAATGTGCTTGTCTACATGTAGCAATCGCTACCGTCGCTGCTAGTATCGGAGTTTGGGCGTTTCCCTTCCTTGAAAAGTATTCTCTTCCAGCATGAGGCTTTCTATAAGCGCATACATCTTTCAATGTGTAAAGTTGATAGTAAGTCATGAAATAATCCACAATATATCCAATCGAATGGCAATGCTTTCTTACCTGTTTCGATATCGATGTTAAATCTTCTGAATTCAAGATGGCTTCCCCAGGCTCGTCCGAACACCACCTTTACAATAATTTGGGGTCTATAAAAGTACCTGAATATTCAATTTCACGTATATGAGCCGCGTTACAGGTGTGTGACTGTATACCTGTTCTGTTTACCTGGTTATACCTGGCCTACATAACCGCGGATCTAATCAGCTTTACAGCTCTGTACCAATATCTTTATCTATCACGTTTCCAAAGTTTTTCACATGTACACGTTAGGTATTTTTAAAGGAGTCTGAAATATGTTCATGTATAATGAATGTGTCATGCTGTTATAAATATTTAACGTATGCAATACATACAATAGCTAAGACAAATAGTGCAGACATCCTACAAAAAGCTAACAAAACGTTATTTAAATGACAGATCCCCACCGCCAGGTAAGTGACACAGGTAGCTGTAGCGTACCTGTCGTCACCAGTAATGTAGCAGTGCTGTCTTCTCACGGGAATAAAATTTACCTGGTAAATGACATTACCTCCCTCAATGGTGATATATGGGAGGGGCCAGTGGTAGCCTTCCTTGATTTATAGATGATAGAATGTGCTCACCAGTGATGTGAATGTTGTAAAAAATGGATACTTATCACCAATCAAGACAAAAAAGTGTACTTGTCATCAAGTATCCTAACACATACCTGTAAAAGCTTTATATTTACATTCTGTGATACAAATACGGTGGCGGTTTCCAAGTGGGGAAAAACTGAGGAAAATGGTGAAAAACATGATTTTTAAAGAATATTTTGAAAATGGGGGGTGGGGGGGCGGGAGGTCTTACTGGAGCCCAAAAAACCCTCTGGATCTGCCACTGCAAATATTGATCCGGGTCTCATATCAGTGTTTAAGATTTCTTGTTTGCTAACCATTTGATTACTTACACAATAATGGACGGAAGACGTTGGGTAGTCGTATATCAAGGACAATGAAACCTATCACCCATGGTGAATCATTTCCGTAAGTAACATATTTCCACACGCAGTCGGTAATAACAGCTAAATATTCGTACTCCATAAGCATCCTTGTAGTGACTAATATATATATATATGTTACAGTTAATCGTGAAGCTAACCAGGCTGAGTATATAAGACGGGGCAGATCACATGTGTAGATCGTCTAAACCTCAGTTATACATTGTACAGGTAAACAAGGTAAAAATCATACATGATATGCACTGTTTACCTTCAGTCCTGTTAACTTTGTTCCAATTTGTCATATACAATTGTATTAACAAAAACTATGCTGGACATTCGGAGCAATTCCGATATCAATAATTGTCATTCCATAAATACTTCAAAGATATGCATGTATATATATGGCAATATTTTATTATTCAGTAATCCAGTGTGAATATGTAGCTTTCACACAATAACCACGTTTTAGCAATCAGTTTGACTAATGGTCAAATCGTTTGCATTGTTAACGTTCTTGATATCCATAGGAGGACCCTGCCATTTGTTTAGCGTGCAGAACAGGTGATATAGGTCACACGTGCAGTTTTATAGAATAATGCTTCTCGATATTTCGACCATGCTCTCTGTAATAAAGTGAAGCATAATCAACATCAAGAAAAAAAATCACTATTGTGTATAAGTCGTACCATTGAGGGTAGTCCTCGTTTTAGTTCTCTTGGAATATATTTGTATCTTCGTATTTATCTGATAAAGTAGTTGATTTACAATTTTCTTGTAACTTTCGAACAGCATAATAAATGCATTATCATTGACTGTCAGTACGGAGATCCTTGGCAAGTTGCTTTATTACCACTATCCGTTTCAAAGTTCTGTGCAATCAACAATTAATGACAAGAAACCTGTTTAAATTAATGTAGCAGTACATGGAAAAACAAACCGGTATAGAATCTAGTATGCAAAATTGTTTTAGTGGCATTATTTTCCCGTCACCCTCCAATAGATAAATCTAGAGTTTTCTCGTCTCCTGATTTTACTCACGTGCTTGTGATGAGATGAAATCATTTGCGATAAATTATTAATATTCTTAATTGTTAGGTTTTTAATAATTACAAATTATCTTCTTACGTAGTTACAATCTTAATAGTCTTTATAGCAATGTGTTACCTTCGTAATTCTCTGATAAAAATATTATCTAGTAAAGCCGTGCCAATCTCCTCAATCCTCTGTTAAAGACGTGATCATCTAGTTATCTTTTAAAGTAATGTCTATCTTCTTAATTCTCTGATAAAAGTAATTGTCTTTTAACTCTGGTAAGAGTAAAGAGATTGTCTTTAATACTTTTTCCCATAAATAATCGCACGTCAGAACTAAAATCAACAGTAGCCTACCAGAACATGACATTTACCTTCACTATGCCTTTGTAATTTAAATTATTAGTACTTGTCTATTATATGTACGATTGTTAGCTAGTAATGCATATGTTTTCAACAAATAATAACAGGTTCAGTGAATACCAGTGAAATTGATTTAATTGGATAAATTAAGAGTTTGTATCGAATTCATTTGCACTATATAGATCAGATTTAAATGGATTATTTTCCTTTTGCAGTAAAATTACAAATATGAGTGTACTGTGATATGAAAACGTCCAAATATCTTACGCAATACGCTAAGCAGCGAAACCACGTTCGTCTCTGACAAAGGGTCACAATGAAAAACAGTTTCTAAGTTACACGTTATAATTCCTTAGCAACGTAGTCCCAAGAAACGACCACTCCCTGGAAACCGCCCAGGGTGATCGATCTCGTGTCAATATCATCCTCTATGTTGTAGGTGACGTCATTTCCGGTTGTAAACTCAACGGTTGCTGCTTTCTCAATACTGTCATGACTCGTGTAGAAATCACGTGTTTGTTCCTCGTGACTGAAGTTAATGGCGATAAGGTACCTAGAACATCAAAACGGCATATCAGAAGTTTTGTTTCCGTTTAAAATGTATCGTTTTATGCTATTGACAGCAATGCAAAGTTCATTCATACTCTTGCATATTAAAAAAAAAATCACATTTCTTTTCTTATGATTTTCCATATATTGTGCATTACTACTTACTTATCGTTTTAATTTTTTGTTTTATTAGACAAAATCAATTTCAACTTACCCCGTTAATCCGTCAAACTCTCGAACAAACGAAAAGATGCTGTCGTCGGTAATTGCTGTTGTAAATTCACCAATCAAAAACGTTCTCTCTTGTCGTAATGACGTAAGGTTTTTGAAGTAACTGATTATTGATCCCGCATATTTGCTTTTGTCCTAGAAAATTAACAAAACAAAAAAAAGTATTACGTCAAATTCGTGCTTACATTGAAACATGGAAAATTATTTTTCCCAAATGACATGACACAGCGTATACTTGTATGAACGAGATAGGCAGCCACAAAAACATTATACAAAACTATTGTAAAATGCAGTCTTGGGAAGGTTAGTGTTACTTAAGTATACATATAAGCCGTAAATGAACAGTTTTATAACAAGACAAGCTCAATCATTTGAGTTTTTGGTCCGATTTATCGTCTGAATATATTGGACAAGGTAGTGCACATTATGTATGTACTTTGGTGGGAATGAAAACGGCTCCATGATTTGGAGAGGAAAGTAGGGCGTGCATGTCTGGTTTCCACGCTGTAATAAACCATCAATTAGAAACTCACACAAAAGCATATTGACTAATGAACAGATATCTACTTCTTTCTTTGTAATTACCTTGACATTGTTAGTCCTTAATTTACCATCGGCTGGTAGCCAGGGGGGCGACGTGCATGAGCTGGCAGAACAAAATCCGCCATCTGTTTTGTTCTCCCACTGCATGAGCCCGCGCATGCTCTGTTCTCGTTTCCAAGATTCAGAAGAGAGATTTATGTCTGTCATGAGTATCTCGTCACCATAGTAAATAATAGGTGTACCCGGAACCAGCATTGCCGTCATCAGAAACGCCCGGATGTAGCTCTCGTTAAATCTGGATCCCAATCGAGCACTGTCGTCTGCGCCAATCTACAACAAAGTAAAACAAACAATTGTGAGATAGTTTTTTTTTGTTTTTTTTTTACAAAATCAAACAGATGACCTCGATTGCATTTCTGTATCTAACAAGAACGAAATATTTGCAGATGTTATTTTAACCCCCCGAAAACTGGAATAAAATCATCATTATCAAAGCGGTAATTGGCGTTGGCGAAAAATAAACCAGAACAATGATGAGAGCTATTCCCCTTACCACCCAGTTTGCCCAGTGGTGTTTGGGAAGGTTTGTTAACCAGTCAGTAATGTACTTCCGGACACAGGGGGCGCCACATATGCCATGTTCCGGGAGGAAAACCTCATTCAAGGCGATGTTAACTCCATCTCTATCATAGTGTCCGTAATAAGTCATTATCATATCCATGTTTCCTCTGGCGTCCGCCATTAGTATTCTGAAGACAAACAGTAGTTGCGTCAATATTCCAGCATCATTATTTTTGTCAGATAAAAACCAGTATAGATGATATATTTGTAGGCATACGCAACGTTCTCTATTATGAAATAATATATCGTTCGTTGTACAAATTACATGACGTTATGTATGAAGGAAAATTCTACACCTAACAATATTTTTTTATAAACATTTCCTAGCTTACTCGTGATAGCCCCACTTTTATCTTTATTATTTGTTATAAAAAAGTGTACTAAACGTAGGAGGATACAAACAATGAATAAATCATATTTTTTGTTTTTTTATTTTTTTTCCTTCTTATTTTGTTGTTGATTTTAATGTATCCGAATAGATAGAATTTAAAATAATTATTGTAAGATGGTATTTCTAAAATCCAAGATAATTCCAACGGGTGTATTTTATCAGAATGAAATCAAGCTGAGATACTCGAATGTTTTAAACTGGTTGTAAGAAAAACATTGGGTATAATAATATCATGCATCAAATTTGTTTGTTACGGACATTGGCGACTGTTTGACATTAAAGCTAGTCCAGTACCTTTCAGTAGTGTTGCTAAATTCCTCCACCAGGGTGCGCCATCGTGATAACATGTCGTAAACTTCCGATAGTCCATATGTCATGGTATGGTCGTAATAAGAATATTCTGTCTGAAAATAAAAGGAAGTTGGAAAGCATAATGAATGCAATGGCAAATATGTAGCATTAAAGCGTCCGTTTATGGTTCGGATGGTCGCAGGTTCAAAACCCGGCCTGGTTGTATACTTTCCCGCACCTGTTACGTATGATGCCTGTGACTAACCCTTGTTTTAAGTACTTGCTGTATGCACAACTGGACAAACCAACAGTCTACAGACAAAAAATGAACCCAGGACGAACACAAAGGGAAATCCTTACCGCGCTCGGACAACAGCACACGGCCTGTAAATAGTAACCGTACCTACGACATAACGATTTACGATGGCGAGTTGTCAAAGAAATTTGTCCCTATGAGAAATGCATGCATGTGAGCTGCGATGTAAAAGGGCATGCATACAATCGTTATCATTTAATTTCGGATCACAAAGTATACTCCATGGACAGATAATTACTTGTTTCCCGGCTACATGTACGTTCAACGATGCCTATATACTTATATATAATTCATTACTATATTCCATATGTTATCGTGAATAACACGGTACTTTGATATATTAATATAGAATACCTAGAGTATTCATTCATTTAATAGTCTAGAACAATTATTGGCGAATTGTTTTTGTGGGAGTGGTTACATTGTACATGTATTTCTAACCTGTGTATTAGTACATGTACTTGCGTCAGTCCTAGCAATAATATACATGTAGTAAAGCAACCGCAATATTTGTGTGATTTTTGTTTGTTTTTTTTTTGTGTCCTTCATTTGTCACAGTTATTAATTCTAATATCCTGCAACTAATTTTCACTATCTTTATGAACAGAGGGTCAAGGTGATAGGTAAGACAGTTACCGGGTCTGAACTGCTGTTCGTGCTGCTCTTCTTTTCGTTTCGGAGATCGTAATCTTCAAACATAAAGCCGCTGTTTCGTATGTAAAATCCGTCCACTCCTTTATTGAGCCAGAACTTCAGGATCTCCTACAATAAACGGAATATTGATATAATACGTGTTTCGTGAAAAGATTCCCAGGAGAACAGACGATTCTATCTTGCAATGAAATTTAATGAAATATGTCATCAAATTAATAGAGTCTACTTTCTGTACACCTCGCGACGTTTTCTTATCTCCGTTATATACTGTATATAAATGTGTACTTGGGTTCACATTAATGTTAAAGGGGTGACCGTAAAAATGACTACTATATAGCCGATCAAACTTCACACATAATAACTGACCCTTTCCAAGTACAAAAGAAGCATAACAAGAACGAAATCAACACTATTTACATCATTACATTACACGCCATCAAGTTTTATTTTTTTCTCAGTTATAGAGCCATGTTCAGCCACGTGCAGAAACCCCTGTTGTGATCAGCTGGAAGCACAACGGTTTTCCCATTAAAATACCCAGCCAATCAACACGACATGTTCCAGCACTCAGTTTATATCAATCCCATGAATATGCAAAAAGTTGATCTATGACTGCGAAAACCTTGAATCTGAGATGACGGTTGTTTTTGGAGGAAACGGAGATCATCACCGCTGAAGGAGAATACATTTTACGTGAATATAGGAGTTTGAAAAAAAAGCTCATCCATCTTTCAAACGATACAAGGCAATTTTGTACATCAACTAGAAATGTGCTTTTTATGCAAGAGAGTAAGGTAGGGGTCGATTTATGACATCTAGAGGTTTCCTCCCTTCTTGTATGCTATCATATAAGGGCTGGCATTTTATCGAAACTTGATCCAAACCTCTAAAACTTGTAAAAATTACTCTAAATACCATAACATAGGTCTAAATAGAGATGTTACAATTTCTCTGGCCCCTGTGATTTCAACTTGCTAAAATATAACACTGATATCACGATGCTCGAAAGGAAATAACAAAACGGTAATTAGATTTAAGGTTTGAAATGCATCTTTTTAACGTTTATGAGGGTATGCAACACAGTTACCTTCAAACATATTCCATGATGTGCGTTAGCGCATCTTGGAGAATATGTTTCAACGGAACTGTGTTGCATACCCTCATAAATGTTAAAAAGATGCATTTCAAACCTTATATTTACATTCTATTACATCCACTTTTTTATTTGAAATTAAGAAAAAATTCTCTTTTTTACGTTAAAAAGCAAAACACCGTCATGAAAACAACATTAATTGAACAGCCTTTTTTGCGGGAAAGATGATGCGTTGTCAACGGTGACGAAATACACAGTTGAGTAATAAACAAATAGTTCCATTTTGCATATCTTTTAATAATCAAATATATATTATCAGCATGTTTAACAATCATTGATTATCTTAAAAATTGACAGTAGATCCTAATTTAAAACAAAAATAACATGTTAAAGATTTTAGTTGCAAAAAGACAGAAATTTATTTCGTATTCGCGGAGATAGCTGTGCACCGGCTACGCTCACCAGGCCACGAAGCGGTTTGACGTTCAACGAGATAGAAAGTGCATCATCCGATGACGATTTAAAATATGCTATTGGCTGAATTCTTGTTCAATCGACTTTGTCGACAGGACTAGCTCATCTTTTGTTTGAGCATTCGGCACTGTCGATGAGAGGACTGGCCGACGAGCCGGGACGATTTCACCTGCTCGCCACTTACAACGGACGCTTGTGTAGATTCTAGAGGACAGTGACCTATTCTGTTCTATTGAAAAGGACCTATTATAGGATCTTATAGCAGACACGATTCAGTGGCCCGACATAAACATGATGTACCAAGACATTGCCTGGAGCACAGGGGCTCGTTACAAATATTGTATGTGGCTTGAGTTTGCACACGACGTATTTTAGACGCTGAATACGCGGATTTAAATTTCAGGGTGATTTCTTTTTGAGAATATATATAAAAAAAGGATTATTAAAATATATATATATATATATGTATTTTTTTTGGTTTTTGTGTGTGTTGGGGGTCAAAGGTCATGTAAAGTACATGTAGTACTGTAAGTATTACTTGCTTTTATTGAATCAAGCAAACAGTTTGAGTTGGTAGTGTTATCCAAAGGCAAAGCAACACAGATGAAAACATGTGTTTATGCATGTTTAAATATCTGACACTTTATCAGGATAAGGGAAGTAACCACGATAAACTGGTTTTTTAACCTACCTCAAGTTTCTCCTGTACTTGGGAACTGCGCAGGTTCAGGTCAGGCTGACTCGCTAAGAACTGGTGTAAATAGGACTGGTTTCTCACACCGGAAGTGGTCCAACTGTCATTGTTGTACACATTTCTCTGGGGGAAACAAAGTTCCAATGATCATATAACGTATTGAATGTAAAATATGTGCTCCTCACAACGTTTCTCGGGCAAACACTCAAACGATGACGAAAGAAAAGAATCGCCAACAAGCTTCCTCACACACTTCCAAACCCCAACACAACCTATGTTAAAAAACAGGTCTACCATAAGGGCGTGTCGTCCGTAGATGGAAATAATCCCCAATTACTGCTATTAAATTATTTTATCCCTCAATATCACCAGTATAGTGAAAGAAAATATATATAACTTGTTCAAGTATAAATCGTGCTTATTACATATTTGTCGGTGAAAGATAGGCATTTATCAATATGATAAAAACGTAAATCATCACTGCAATAAGAACTTCTTTTCCTTTTATATAACTACGCACGCAGTAGATGGACTATGTTTTTTTTATATCATTAAGTATCTATCATAGCATTTCTTCTGCATATATATTAAATATTTTATCAAATTATAGGAATTAATCAATACAAAATGGAATTTATTAGCGTTGGTTATTATTTCTAAATATTTTTTTAAAGTGGGTCTATATTTATAAGCGTATTTATAATTTTGAAGTGTGCACTTATTCCAATCAGCTGTCTCAACCGGCGAACATCAAAGGAATCTAGGTTCACAATCAGGCATTAGAAGGAAATTCAAAGATGCGCCAACTTTAGCATTGAATTCCTCCAAGATGTTATAAAAAGAAAAGTAACGGTTTCCGTTTAATATCAAATATATTTCACTCGTATGGCAGAATTTTTTTAAAAATCTGCTATACGAGTGAAATATATATTTGATATTAAAAGGGAAACCATTGCATATCCTCTATAAACTATGTAATTTTGATACATCCTAAATCCTGCAGACTTTGACCTACCCAGTTTGTGGGCGGGGTGGGCATGTCAGTCCAAACATAAAAGTTCCGAAAGTCGTTTGCCCTGTCGGACGTCTCGCTACTGTTGACGAACCACTGGTGGCGGTTACTGGTGTGGTTCGGAATGAAGTCCATCAACAGGTGCATACCTGAATAAAGAGTAAGCGTTATTGATTTACATCAAATAATTTTATAAGATAAAGTTTAAACCTAACAGCGTCTTTCAGCGAATTCAAAATAATTACAAAGAAGACAACTGTTGCGCAAATACATGCTCATTATAATTCAGGTGAACTTTACATAAGCGTATATGCACGTATTACAGTTTCCGCTACAGAAACACACAAAATCATCAAAAGAAACCAGAACGTTTGTTTATTTATATAAATATGTGAAATGATAGCACAATTATTCAATAACAGTTCATAAGATTCTAAATAACCCACTGAAAACCGATTCCCTAATATTGATAACAGGTTGGACAATAGCATTGTAAAGTAACAGTAAATAAAGGTGATGATAACTACATGTATTAAATATCAAATCTCTGTCACGTGATGCTACAGTTATAAAACTGATGATAACTACATGTATTAAATATCAAATCTCTGTCACGTGATGCTACAGTTATAAAACTGATGATAACTTCATATAGTAAATATCAAACCTCTGTCACGTGATGCTACAGTTATAAAACTGATGATAACTTCATATAATAATATCAATCCTCTGTCACGTGATGCTACAGTTATAAAACTGATGATAACTGCATGTAATAAATATCAAACTTCTGTCACGTGATACTACAGTTATAAAGGTGATGATTACTACATGTAGTAAATATCAAACCTCTGTCACGTGATGCT
>JAULCA010478630.1:0-20053 GCA_032360845.1 Crassadoma gigantea | reverse complement strand
CGCGAACTCCTCCGAAGATGAAATTCATTTCTTTTTACTTTGTCCAAAATATAACCGAATCCGTTCCAATATGCTCCATGCTGTTTGTCATATATTCGCTCCAAATGTCAATTCCAACCTTATTGTAGAGCTTATGCCAAATGTTCTTGTCAAAATAATTTTATGTGGATTAGAAACTCTCAACAAAATTGAGAACAAAACATTATTTGACCATGTTGTTGAATATATCGTAAACTCAAACAGATTCTGACGAAAATATTAGTTTTAATAGAAACAATGATTTTGAAACGAACATGGGTATGGAAACAATTTGGCTGGAGATTATGATACAGAAAACGAAGCCGTTTCTTGTGTGCTTTATTTACAGACCACCCAATGAAACAAATGAATGGGTTAATCAATTGGATGTAAAGATGACGCATGCATTAGATTATTCTACGGATATAATTCTTAGGTTATCTGAATATTGATATAATAAACGGTTACAGAACAAAATATTGGCATAATTTTGTATCTAACTATTGTGCTTAACGTAAATGATTTTTGAACCTACAAGAATGACTAAATATATTGTTCTAATCTGGAGTTAATATCTGAAGTTAAAGTTCCTAAAATTTCAATAAGTGACCATTTTCCAATATGCTTTACGAGAAATTCGAATCTTAAAACCAAATATGCAAAGAAAGAACACAAATTGATTACTTTAAGATACTTCAATAAATTTGATAGCTCTGCTTTTCTATACATTCTAAACAAGTCAGGAATTAAAAACGTAGAGCAAATGAACAATCTGACTATTTGTGCAATGAATTTACGGGAATCGTTGCGAGTTTAGCAAAATAAACAGCCGGAATGGTTTAATAAGATATTGAAAATGCAAAAAAGCAGAGAAATTACGTTCAAAAACGAAAAATGTCGAACTTCTATAGATTCTGGAGGAATCAAACAACTTTTCTTATTGAAAACGCAAAGTCTGAACTATTCAAGAATGCTGTCAATAATAAAAAGGATACGTAATGTTCATGGTATCATTTAAAGGCTTTAAATGGAAATGATAAAAAAGTTACTTTTCCATCCTAGATAATCTCATTAAAAAATGATATTGTCAAAAGTTTAAATAACCACTTTGTTAATATTTCACGACTTATTGATCAATATCCATTTAATGTAGCATATTTAGATAAAAAATGCATATCAATGAGAAACTCCAGGAAAATGATTGTTTTACATTACTCCAATCACGAAGCCAGAAATTAATAAATTTAATGGTAGGTTTGACCCTAGTAAGGCTACCGGAATTGATGGTATTCATCTACAAATTCTCAAATTTAGTAAGCACATTATTGCTCCTTTGCTTACTCATTTAATCAATCTTAGCAATATTACAGGAATATTTCCTGATAAATAAAAAGAGGTTAGGGTAACCCCTATATATAAAGGTTAGGACAAAGATGACTTGGCCAACGACAGACCTATATCGATAATACCTAGTTGTCTAAGATTTTTGAAAGCCATGTCTCAAAACATTTGTTTTCTTTTCTTAACCGTCATAATTTAATTCATGAAACGAAATCATTCATATAAGTGTTAACATATCTCATAGATAATTGGAGAAAACATATTGATGACGGTTAACTTATTAGAACGTTGTTTCTTGATTTAAAAAAAACTTTCGACCTGGTCGATCATAAAATTTTGTTAAAAAAACATGAAATGTAACACTGTAATATCCAAAGTGTTTCCTGGTTTACCTCCATACCTGAACAATAGAAAGCAAATGGTTAAGTGTGGAACTATAGCCTCTACCTAAAAGAAGGTGAAATCTGGTGTTCCTATTTATTTTAGGTCCACTAATATTCATACTTTACGTCAATGATTTGCCATTGTATACTGAACATTCAGATGCGGATATTTTTGCTGATGATGCCTCTCTTTGTATCGCCAATTCACGCTTGGATAGTGTTCATACTGTTTTTTTCTTTCTTTCTTTTTTCCTTGTTAACTGCATCAATTCATTATTATAATGTTAATATGCCATGTGCGGCCCTTGGCGGGGCTGACGCAGACTATTGCCGGGAAGGGCGACTTTATTCTTATTAACGTGTTTGTGGAGGATGCCCCTACGTGTACCAATATCAGTTATTCACCGCTTGTAGTGTGAAGCGAGTTTCCGTCGATTGCTATATCTAACCGATAGGCAATGTGCACTTTAAGGTTCTAAAATGAATAGTTATTATAAGAATAACATACCGAAAGACAACTAAGTAAATTAAATGAGCAACATTACCAGCATATATTACCTGGTGGGAGAAACGGAAGTAGCTTTATCGGTAATTATAACATAAACAATGTTGTGAAAGACGTTAAAAGTATAACGTACACATATAAAAGAAGCTACAGAATTACAGTTTTTTACGCAACTGAAAACATTAATAAGACTGAAACTATACAATTTTAGGGTTGGTAAGCTTTATTTGATATATGACCGAAAAACAACAATCCTTGTTTTACCTATGTATTGTAAGCATGCCATATACCATATTTTAAGAACATTTATTATTTATTTGTCACAGGACATATTGCCATTTCAACAAGACCCGCTGTGCGACACGATGAACAGTAACAGAGATGTAATATTTAACAGGACGTCCATCAGCATTTTTGTCGTAATTGTATGTCATGTCCGAGTAACAACAGAAAAAGCCCATCTTAAACAGGTTAGTATATTGTGCAAAACCATACCCTTAGATTAAAGAAAACACGAGTATAACAAATTCTTCTTGTCAAAAATTTGGAACTTGAGATTTGTGTAATATCGCTTTCTAGCCGTTATTTGGACACTGTAATGATTTTCTTGGTGTTGGGTTTACGTGAGTGCATCTCACAGACCGCGTGATTTATGAATTTTTTGTCACGAAGTGCAATTTATAATGGCTCACATGAGCGCCTCCTTTGTCATTCCTTCTAATGTCAGACAAACTACTCCATATGCCCGTTTTTCATGTTTATGTTAGCTTATACATGTTTTAAAGCATGCGCCTGACAATAAAAGGCAATAGCAGACATTATCTCATACGCAGGATGTATCTCTATAACACCTTAGGTTTTCAGAGACAACAAAATATAACTGTACCCTTAGAAAAGTATGTGCACAAATATAGAGAAAACCCAACTAAAAACAGTTCTAATAAAAGCCTTAAACCTTTAAGATTTACTATGTTAAAGCATCGGCTCGTAAAATGAAATGAATAAAATGTTATAAGTATGAATGTTATTTATTCAATTTAACAACATTTGTTATTCAAGGCATATCATTCCTACTGGCCAGAATGGAAACGCGCAGCGGGCTTAACAGTTTGTGGGAACCGGATATTCCGAATAAAACCCACGTGGTTGGGAAGGTACATGTAATCACCAGCAATATTGGTGAAAGAGAAAGCTATACACTGCGCCACCAGACTATTCATCCTACTTTTCAAGTCAATAATTTGACAGTATTTTTTTAAGGAAAAAAATCAGTTCCGAAGGTACTCAAGTGTAACAGTAAAGAGTTGAAGGGAAATTCCCACTAGCTCGAAGCTAGAAGGCGACCGTAATTCTATGTACAATTTAAATATGCCATACTACTCCCCCCTTTTTAAATATGTTAGCCCTCGAACAACACAAACCTAGGTTCTATCTTACTGTCACCATTTGTAACAGGAAAGAGAATAGAGTGCTTATGGAATCACTGTGGGATCGAACCGTCGATCTTCAGGTTCCGAGCGGATATTGACCAGGAATAACAATGGCATCATACGTACAAAACCCTTCATTATCACATTCTCATTACCAACACTACACCAAACACTAACAATAGGATACCAGAGGTAAAAACGCTTCTGTCTTCATCCCAAACCCATTGCGATTCCGAAACTGTCACAAGTACGGCCATCACGAAAAGCGATATAGACGGAAAACGGTCTGCCAGTATATTATGGCCGTGAGGATCACGCCGAAAAAGTGAGTGACATCGCCAACTTGCGCTGTGTCAACTGTGAGGGGTAGCACGCTGCCCTACGTGGAGCCGGGACAGAGTGATATTGCAGGTTAAATACACCCGAGGTGTTTCTTTCCCTCATGCAAGGAAGATAGTCGAGAGTGCACACATTGCTGCACCCTCTTTCGCTCAGGTAACTCGAGGCAAGGCGCCGGTTGACAATGTCACTGTCTAGGATGTATCAGTTCAGGCTTCTGAAGACAGACCTACAGCAGTACAAAAAACAATTGTACCTTTTATTTCTACAGAACCCTAGGGGGCAAGACCCATGGTTTATATAAAATTGGTTCCCCTTCACCCAAAGATGTTTCAGAACAAATATGTAACAAATCCTTTCATCCCTACAGAAGAAGAAGGATTTTAAAGAGTTTGCTATGTATTCCCTATTGGGCCCCACCCTCAGGCCCCTTGAGGGCCACACCCACGGTTTATACAAAATTGGTTCCCCTTTACTCAAGGATGCTTCAGACTAAATATGGAACAAATCCTTTCATTTATACAGGAGGAGAAGGACTTAAAAAAATTGCTTTGTTTCCCCTATTGAGCCCCGTCCCTCAGGCCCCTGGGGGGCTAGACCCACATTTTATAAAAAAAATGGTTTCCCTACACCCAAGGATGCTTCATACCAAATATGGAACAAATCCTTTCATTCCTACAGAAGAAGAAAGATTTTAAAGAATTTGCTATGTTTCCCTATTTGGCCACAACCCTCAGGCCCCTGGGGGCCAGACCTAATGGTTTATACAAAATTGGTTCCCCCTCACCCAAGGATGCGCAAGACCAAATATGCAACAAATCCTTTCATTCCTTAGAAAGAAGAAAGATTTTAAAGAATTTGCTATGTTTACCCTATTGGGCCCCACCCCTCAGGCCCCTGGGTGGGCAGACCCACAGTTAATACCAAATTGGTTTCCCTTTATCCAAGGATGCTCCGCACAAAATATGGAACATATCCTTTTATTCCTACAGAAGAAGAAGGATTTTATAAAATTTGCTATGTTTCCCCTATTGGGCCCCATCCCTCAGGCCCCTGGGTGGCCAGACCCATGGTTTATACAAAATAGATTCCCCTCAACCCAGGGATACTTTAGACCGACTATGGAACAAATCCTTTCATTCCTACAGAAAAAGAAACATTTTTAAGAATTTGCTTTGTTTCCCCTATTGGGCCCCACCCCTCAGCCCCATGGGAGGCCAGACTCACGGTTTCTACAAAATTTGTTCCTCTTCCCCCAAGGATGCTTCAGACCAAATTTGGTCAAATTCTGCTTGGCCCTTCAGGACTAGTAGCGGTTTAAAGGAAAAGTTGACGGACGGACGACGGACGACGGACGCTGCACCATCGCATAAGCTCACTTGCCCTTCGGGAAAAGAATCAGGATAGCAAGAAAGCTGGCCGGGCCCGATCTTAATGTCACTTATGGCAAAGGATCGGATGACCTTACAAACAGATTCAATGTTCTGCTGATCTTGATGAGGTTGAGACGGACTCTTCAACACAATAATTAAGTGGAACATCCGCGGATTGAAGACAAATATGGAAGAATTTTAACATTTATCTAAAGAACTTTACTCAGCAATACGAAATAAGACCGATAAACGTAAAACATTTTTCACTTTACTATAACATCCCAACGGCTGGCGGCATAACATCCAAACGGGTGGTGGCAGGGCATCGGTAGGTGCGGCTGTGGCTATCAATCAAAACATTCCTCATTGATACATGAAATTGAACATGTCTTTACATGCTGTTGCAGTTTGCGCATCAACTTTACACAAACAAATAACTGTCTGTTCTATCTATCTTCCTCTTAGTGATGGTGTTAACTGTGACCGACTTAGTAACATCGTGTCCCAATTTCCAACGCCTTTCGTTATACTTGGTGATTTTAATGGCCACAATAGCCTGTGGGGCTCTCGATTCACAGACGAACGAGAAAGACGTATTGAGGAATTTATTAATAAAAACAACTTGTGTTTGTTCAATGATAACGTCCTACATTCCTGCATCCTGCATCTTGCTCGCATAACCCAATTAAAATCTATACTGAAACACGGTAATTTCTATGAAGTTTTATGAAGTTATTTTCATCAGAAGAATCTTTTAAAATACGCAGTAATCGGGCACCTGGTCTGAGAAGGTATCCAAAGTATCATCATACACGTCCTCCAAAAAATTATGGCATATGATAAGGAAAATAAGTGGGAAAAGGAGTCTCATCATCCAACTTCATTAACACCAACAGAATTTAATCGCCTAAATCTGAAACTGCGGATGCGTTTGCAAAAAGCATAGCTTAAAACTAATCCGACCTAAAAATACTCCCAAAAATTCGAGTCATGAAAGACAGTAAGTAGCCTTCTTTACATATTCAACCAAGTTTACGCTTCCGGAAAGAATCCAGATTCGTGGAACAATCTATACTTATCCCAAAACTGGGAAAGGATGCTACTGACCTAAACAACTACCGTCTTATTTCTCTGCCTAGTTGTGTATGTTTAACTTTAGAACGAATAATAAATGCAAGACTAGTTTGGTTTCTTGAGGCCAACGATGTGATATTTCCTCTTCATAGCGGTTTTAGGAACAGAAGAGGGACTAATGACAATCTCATCAGACTTGAGAATTTCATTCGAGAGGCTTTCGCCAAGAAGGAACACCTTGTTGCCGTGTTCTTTTATTTTAAGAAGGCCTATGATAGTTCTTGGCAATACGGCATCATGAAAGATCTTCACGACCTTGACGTATGTAGAAACCTCAATTTTAAATCAAGATAGACACTTAAAAGTCCGTGTTTGTTCAGCGATTTTTCTGAAACGACAAAACAAGAAATGAGATTCCCACAGAGTTGAATCCTATCAGTCATCCTGTTTGGTCTAAAAAATCAATGATATGATATAGTATTGGTCTGTCAACAGAGGGTTCAGTATTCGTGGATGGCTTCGTGGTGATCTGTTATATATCTAAGAACATGCACACGATAGAACGACAACTTCAACAAACTACAAAATTTGGCAGAAGGCTTCATAAATGGCTTCAAATTCTCTAAATCCAAAACTATGTGCATGCTTTTCTGCCAAAACGAAAAGCACACAACGACCAAAAATTTCCACTCGATTGCACTAAAATTCGTCTTTTTCGACAGACAAAAGACAGGCCTCATTTTTTATTCGAAACTCTCTTTCATACCACATATAAAGTATCTGAAGAATAACTGGTTTAAGATGTTAAACATTATAGGAGTCCTTTATTATAATGATTGGGGAGATGCCTTTGCGCCTACACAGATGACCTATTTAAACAAAATACGGTTCTGTAGTATACGCGTCGGGCGCGTCTACGTCTAGCCATTGCGCTTTTCAAACAAAACCTATAAAATGTCTGTACGTGGGAGCGAACCATCACTTTATGACAGAAGGTTGCAGCTCAATTGAAATCAAATCCTAAAAATCCTGCTATCGACCAAGTATTCAACCCAAAATACCAAAACATACTTACGCAAAACCCTAAGTTTCTGCAAACATAGCTCAATCTAACATATCTTGTGTTCCTGCGTGGTCCATTCAAACGACTTATTTTAACTTAACATTACATGAACGAGAGAAATCCAGTGTTATGCCCGAAGAACACAATTCGACCACATCCATCATATCTTGTGTTCCTGCGTGGTCCATTCAAACACTATTTTAACTTAACATTACATGAACGAGAGAAATCCAGTGTTATGCCCGAAGAACACAATTCGACCACATCGATGTAACACCGCATTAAAAAGGCAATCATTTGTTCAGACTCTCTATCTGTCCTACAGAGCTTACAGATACGAGACCCTAAAAAACACCGTACTTTTCGAACATCTCGTATCTTAAAAAAACAACAACTTTACTTTGGTTTTCGAGCCATGTTGGAATTAAAGGCAACGAAATTGTTTACAGGGAAGCAAAACATGCATTAATCTCCAACGAACAATTTTTAAACGACCATATACATATTTAAACCTATTATTTATACAGCCATTCAAATTTAATTGGCAGCAAAGCTAGTCTCTCGAGACCAGCAACGAAATTTTTCAAGTATAACCGAAACCTAAAACATCTAATCCCAGTCGAAAAAAATGGTAAAGAGGACGTTGTCCTCTCTCGACTCCGTACTGGGCACACATATCCTAATCATTCCTAACATGTAAAACTCCATTTACAATGGAACACTTTTTAATAGAATGTTTGGATCTTAAACACATTCGTGATAACTACTTTGATGTTTTTTTACCAACCTTACTCTCTTTGGCGTGATATATATATCACATAGTCCATACATGTATCATCAATTCTTATTATTTGAACCCCCTTTTTCTTTCATTTATTTACACATGCAGTGCGAAAGCTTTTATTAGGTGAAACTTTTTATCTATTTTATCTTCTGCTACTCATATGCTTGTTAAAAAAATATAATAAAAAAACAGATGAATCACCATGGCCCTAAATGACCCAAGCCGTCGATGGGCCGTTAAACCCAAATAAACAAACAAACAAGCACAAGAGGAGACCCAACTCTGACTGCGGACAATATAGGTATGTTAGTGAAGTACTCGTCGATATCCCTCAATATGGATAGACAAGTTTGTGTAACTGATGAAGAAGAAGAAATAGACATGAGTCAAAATGTCACTCAGATGGGTTCTCAGTCGTTTTATCAATGGTATAGGGTAGCCGCAACTGGAGAGCCATCAAAGGAGCGTGTAAATTCTCTAAGCTGATACCATTCTCAAAGTTAATGAGGACCAAGCGATGTAAAAGTGGAATCTAGTGTTTAAGCCGTCAGAATGAAAGCACCTTTCGTCTAGCTACCGGCTCGTATTGTTTTTGCTTCAATTATGTGTTGTTGTAGTTTATTCGAAACGCCACAAATCACGAATTATCGACTCTTTAATGACATATCGACTCCGGGTTTTAACAGTCAGGACAGGATCCGTCAAGTTTATACTGTGTAATTAAGCAGTTTGTCAGCCTACAATGATCACATTTCACTGCCAACGTGATACAAGTCAGATAGGCACTATATATTCCTCGCCCAAGAATGGACTGAGGACGACTATCAGGCTATCAGGCCATGTCACAGAGTAGCAATTACTTTGACGTCACGAGACAGCTATGATGGCGAACTTCCAAATAAAAGTATGCTTAGTATACGTAGCTTCTGTGTTAACGAACACCCTCATTTACACCAGTGACTGCAGTTCGATTACTTGGATCATTGCCCTTGGCTGGAAGTCGAGTAAACCTTGGAAACATTGAACAAGTAACAGACAACTACTTCTGTCACAACTGTTTTAGACCTCAGACAGACTTTCTATTCGACACGGTTTGCTATTAATGTAGGAAGTTAGGAAAGCGTCTTTTGACCTTGACGAGAAAATCAAAATGCATTCCCATTTCTTGGGTAGTACTTCGCTAATAACCATTTGATACAAAATACAATCGTTTTCTGATGGAGTTCTTTCCAATAAAGCAATTTTGACTAAATATGAGATTCCAAACTCAAACGAAAACGTTTTTTATTACATGTCTGTATTTCTGATTTGCTCACAATTCGATTGTTGTTATTGATCATGGAGAAAGTGTGTCATGCTCTGCTGCTTCGTCTCACACTCCAATGATTCCTACATTGGAAAGTTGCAAGGAATGAATTACTTCTTGAGAAATCATTTTTGATGTTTGAATAAGCTTGTCCCAAATACAGACAGACAATGGAGATGAGAGAACGAGAGGTCATCGCGCTATGACCTCTGTTGTGGTTCTATGTATAACGTATATGCGTTCGGAAACTACATATGTAGCATGCTCTCCTGGTCAGATATTGGGATTGTGGTTTGGCAATAAACAGTTCACTGGAAGTAATCAAAGCTGCTATTGAAAAAGGGGTCTAGGCTGATGGGATCCGTCGATAATTGTGATATATCATTTCAAAAGTGATGTTGGAGTTTAGCGTATGCCAGCTTTTGACAAATCAAAAACTGGGTGGCAGACTTGAACAGTGCATGGTCGATCGATCTTGAATTTAAATCTGATTCCATGTGTAATCGAGAATATGTCCAATTAAAACGACGTACTGTCTTCCAAATCCAAATCCAAATAAAATCATGTGAAATACTGTCCTGAAGGTATTTGACTTATAAAATTCGGGCTTTCTAAATTGATTAGAAATGAATAATCAAAATCACAAATAGAGTCGTTTTTTATGGTTAAATGATGACAACGCTGGGTAGGTCGAAATAGGTTTATTCGGGTTGATGATTCGTGAATTGTGAACAAATGGAGCTTATGAAGAACACTGCATTGCACACTATTATTTAAGCTCAATTTTAATGAGTATAGGGTAAATTCTGACAAATGGAATATTGCTATTTGAGAAAGAAAGTGAGACTAAAAACAAATGCGCAAACCACACAAGATCCTAATCATCAATATCTATTGTGAAAAGGAAAACTATACAACTACAGTGTATTAACTTGATGTCTATTTAAAGTATTTCAATAACATATGATATTTAATCCGTTTAGTACGAGAACGGGCTGTTTATAGTGTTAATCTGAACAGCACAAAAAGGAACCTTCTGTTTTCTTGGTATAAAAGGTATAGTTACCAACCACAGTAATATGTCATCCGGCTATTTGATATTTCAGCTGCAACCATTAGAGGAACGTGAAAGAAAAATGCAGAAGGTATCAAACATTGCATAAAGATCGCTTTAAATATTATTATGGTAATAGGGCTAGTCGTTCAAATAAAGTTACCAACCATCCTTTTTTTTGTGCTGTTTGTTTTTCTGCCTTTTTATTGGTTTTTTAAAAGTTTCGTCTTTTATTTAAAAAATACCTGTAGAAACGTAAAAAACAATGATATTAAATGGTGTCCTTTGTGAATAACCTTGTTTTTTCTTTCTCTTTTTGAAGGTTTTTTTCGTGTAAGATTTAACTGCTATCTACTTGATTATACATAGAAGTTATGAAATAAATTAAACATACTTCTGATTCTACGATTCTACTAAAAACTTCTGAAATTGTGTATGGTTACCCTGAAACTGAAACCGATCACATTTGCGATACATTTAATGGACTCGACCCTGACTATTTCTGTCATAACCTTCAGCTATCAAACAGTTCCTGACAAGTTCAGGTATGTATTGACGTAAACGTCACCGTCATTTTAAAAGAACAATGTGTAGAGGTAAATGATGTAGATAAGTATACCTTTGTTGCTATCCATTATGTATGCCAATTTTAAAATGAATGACCAGCTGTCGAATATTGGACAAACCAGTTTACATAATGTTTATAAATATGTGGTTTGATTACACACAAAGCTATTGACGACAAAGTTAATGAAGCCCGGTAGAGATGTATGCCAGCAATATAAATTAGTGTTAAAGGATCATAATTATATTTGCTCTAATATTACTTATTTATACATTTTAATAGAATACGTATGCCTGATTTTGTTATTTCCAACAGCAGCTTATGTGCTGACAGCAATTAAATTGATGAGTCGCAATAGTAAATGTTGTTATAGTCTCATAACAACATGTACTGCAATGATAATGGAAGTAAATGTAAGTATAACTCTGTATACTACTCTTTGACATATTTTTCGCTTTCTCATACTTTCCATACTCTTGAACTTGCTTGTAGCAGCCTCTTAACCTATATTTCATTATTATCGTATACGTATTTAAGGTTGTTTGGTATGAATATATTAAGGGGAAAGCATCTTGTTTTGAGTGGCTATACTGGCGATTAGAACATAAAATTTCATGTTATCGCCAGTATAGACACGAAAAGCAACCTACTTTCCCTATTCTAACATATTTCGCTATTTTTAGAAACATTGTATTTCCTTGCTACAAGTACGTAGTTAAGTACCAAGTGACCTGTGCTTGTGACGTGTCATTCTTCAGCGGACTGACCAATCAGAAAGAAGCTTTCAAAAGTCGGTCGTTTGGCTCCGCCCATCTGGCGAGCGTTCGATCTGTATGTTCGTGAACGTCCTGTTACCAAAGTTTATACGACACATTTTGTGTAAAATTCATACGACACAGGTGAAATGTTTCATTTGATTTCGGATCTAAATAGATGCTTTCACGCTGATGTAACAAATTATCCATTCATAGTTGGAGATAAGAACAAGAACGTTTTTTGCTCAATTGTGGAAACATACAATTATTAAAAAAAAAGGGAAAAACACAGTTTTGCTTACTACAGGCCAATTTTCATTACTTAATACTGTTAGGAAAGTTTTTGAACGGTAAGTTGCATAATGCTTGAAAAACTATTTGCTACAAAAATCATTTATATACAAGTTCCAATCTGGTTTTCAGCCCGATCAGTCGACGGTTCATCAACTTATTGAAATTTATCACACTTTATGCGAAAATCTAGAAAAGATGCATCCTATATGTTTAGTATTTTGTGATGTATCGATATATCGTGTGTGGCACATGGGACTGGAGGTGAAACAAGCAAATTATGGTTACGCGGTAAACTTTTTAAATTGGCTTGTTAATTATATAAGTGAAAGAAAACAGCAGGTTTGTGTGGCTGACTCTAAACCTTCTATTAAAACTACTAATGCCGGTTTTCCACAAGGTTCTGTACTAGGTCCCTTATTATCTATTTTATATATCAATGAGATATTATAATCATCAGAGCCTCTCAAAACTATTTGCAGATGATACTCGTTGTTATATTCTAACCCATCCCCTAACAATGTTGAAACTGTAATTAACGATGATTTAGAGCATATTCCAAATTGGGCGCGAAAATGGCTATTAAAGTTTAATCGTTTAATAACAGAGGCATTACTTATCCATAATTCTGAAGTAGACTATGCATTAGATGTTAAATTTGATAATGTTAGTGTGAATTTTGTAAATAATCATAAGCACTTGGGAGTTATATTGGACGGAAATTGTAAATGGACAAGCCATATTGAAGACATTTGTAAAAAAGTATCAAAGCAGATTAGTGTTTTGCGAAAGGTGGAATTTATGTTAAATCGACAAACTTTATAGAGAATATATAAATCTTATTATATTCCATAGTTAGAATATTGCTATGAGGTATGGGATGGGTGTACTCTCGGGGATGCAGACAAAATATAAAAACAATTCAATTAGAAGCTGCTCGTGTGATTGTCGTCTTACTCGAGCAGAGTCTTTATATTCCGAAAGTGGATTAGAACCACTTGCCTATAGACGATCTAGATGAAATTTGCAGCTTTTTATAAAATCAACAACAATCTAACACCCAATTTCTTACAGCCATTCTTCCATCTTCAGTTTCAGAAAATTCTCTATATAACCTTCGGAATGCCAATAATTAATTCATACCTAATAGCCATTTGATACTCATAAGATCCTCCTTCTTTCCCTCTACATTCCAACTATGAACGTCGTAGTTCAAGAAATCTACAAATTCCCTTCTACTATCTAATTGGTGACAGAAAATATAACATCTTGCATGCCAGATTATGAAACAGATCAAGCACTCTAAATAATGATATATTTTAAGCTAATTTAATTAGTTATAAACACTGTCAATTTGGACACCCTATTGAAGATGCACATCATTTCTTCTTGGTATGTAACAATTATGCCGTCCAACGTTTACAATTGTATCGTGAGCTTAATGATTTCATCCCGCTAGACCTTCACCTTCTGTTATTTGGAAATTTCGAGTTATACAAACAAGCAAACGAAACTATTTGCCAATCCACCCAACAGTTTATTAAAAATACTTAGATTTTAATAAGACTCTTCTAACTTATAATTATATTTGGTCTTTACTGACTCGGGCAAAATGTCCGTGATAAGTTATTCCAGAAGGATCAGCAAGTAACAAGGAGAAAGACATCGGTGGCACGGAATGTGATAGACATTAGGAAGTTTGAATGACATGAACTTGAATGATTAGTATTAACAACGGTGATTGTTGCCCGAATCGGGTTAGATCACATACCACTTCATCTGTTATTTTTTTGTTAGATGCGTGGACAGTTCAATATGAATAAAATATGTTTAAATCAAAGAAATGTTTACTTTTAACTTCTAAATGTATTCAAGTAATACAGGCCTTTTCTATTCTTTTTCCTGCTAGTCTTATCAGCGGGATTCCGCTATGGGCGAGCTTGACAGCATTTTGTTTTGGTTAGAAACGGGGCGTGGCATAAGTGCAATGGGAGGAGCTTAACACGATTGATCATGATTCTATGCAAAATTAGAACCTGGTCCGTTTCCAATCAAACCATGCGTTGCAAACGAATCGTGTTAGAATTGAAATCAAAAGAATCCCCCCTTCCGCGCACGTTCTTTAACAGTTCTGTCTCCTTTAAAATAAAAAGCAAGTCGCAATGTACATGAATGTAGTCACTGCAGGTAGGGCGTAAAAAATTGTATGATCGTAAGAGGTGACTAAATTTCATCTTCGCAAGCCAAGAGTTCGCTTCGTATACACTCCACTCACCCTTGGCGGATATCGCCGTGTTTTCATAATTCCCTCCACTGCCACTTAGCGGATAAACCGAGTTATCACTCTTCTCCCAAACAACTTTTAGCCAACCAGAATATCCTTTACATCTACATTCCATCAGTATGTTGACATAAGCACGTGTGTGTCGTGGCGGAGTATAGCAATATGGAAACAATCCAAAGGCAGCACTCATATTTTCCCAGGTCATCATTTACACACAGTCAAGGATTTCCATCAACTAATTTAACATTCCAGAAGTTTTCCGAAAGATTCGGTATAGGGCGTCGCCATTACTGTTTTCCTTCGTCAACAGCGCTATATGTAAGACGAGATTTCATTGGATGCGAGCGATAACCACTGCACTAAAATTTGAAGGCTCGGTAAATACGGCTAGATGCTAAATTTTGATCTTCTCTTTTCACTTCTTTCTAAAAACATTCTTCTTTCTAATGTCTCCCTTAAAAATGCCTCACTTTTGTTGAGCATTCGCCCTTTGAGGAAGGCTTTGGGTTCTGTCCCCTTGCTGGGACATACCAGAGTCTGTATAAATAGTAGTTTTTACTCCTGCTTAACGCTCAGCATTTAAGGAGTGGGACGACTGCTTCGCCTGTTGTCAGTATAATGTGACCGGATGGGGTATCCTGCTGAGTGTCTTCGGCAGTATGTTTCAGTGAGATAGCAGTATAAAGTCGGCATCAGTTCCGTGCTATCACAAGGAGACAAACTCGAACATGTCTCTGTCTCCAAAAACACACACGCATACACTACACGCATGCAGCTTGCGCACAGGGTAGGCCATACTTAAATGACCATTGCTGTTGATAGGACGTTAGACAATACTTAATCAAACCAAATATACATGAATGTAGGTGCATATACATATGATGCAGTGAGTAAGTTTAACCTATACCACTCACCATATACATCTTGCCAGTACAAACTTTTTCTATCCGCTTTATTTGTATCGAAAGGAAATTGAACCAATCGACTACGTTTAACAGCAATTCAACACTGTATCAATTAAGGGAATTTCTCTCGTATGCTGACTTGTGCAGACGACAACTAGGTGGTTTGTTTAAGCATGAACCTTTTTACCTTATTGCAGTGTATTAGCACATGCCAACTCTTTTAAAAGGATAATTATCGTATTTGCCTGATGAACTATACCAGCATGGCTTTAACACACTACCCATTTTAGAGTAAATCACTGCATTATCTACAAAGTTCACGTCACCCCGTTGTTACAGCGTTATAAGTTCACTGATTGAGTCATGTTAAAACGTAGAGTTGCCTTCTGGTTGGTTTTTACATAGTCCAGGAGGATTTGTTCGATAAATGAGACTAGGAGGCTATCACTGTTATGGGCACACTTTCAACAGTCCATCACTTTTATAGACAAATAACGATTAATGTTGGGCCTTGTTATCAAAAAGGAGGGAAATGTTGGCAGAAACACACCGTAAACAAAGTGCTTTTCTGCAGTATGGTTCTGCTCACAATTATGGCGGAGATCTTGCGGTCACAAATTGGAGCATTTTTATCTCTCGTATGCATCATTTGGAGATATTTTCTTCTCGTTACCGGACGTTCAGAAACTCGCCTGCCAGTGTGAGGAATGAGGTGTACATGTATATCATTGGTTAGACAATGTTATCGCGAAACATTTCCACATTATTGTTTTTCTTTCAATGAAATATATAAAATTCCTGTGGAGACCATTATACCGAAATAACCAATGTACCAAGAAACCGATGTCGTCGTAGAAAAACAAGTAAAATATTGATATATAGTTGGTTAATTTTAGTTTATAACAACTTAGGTATGCACTTCCAGCAGTACACCCGATATCCAAGACTAGATTCATATAAGTTGAAATGATTGGATTCATAATTGTTGTAAAATATATAAAGTTAATATTATTGAGATATTTAGTTCACCTAGAATTTGGACAGGACGTTTACAACGTGTAATGTATTTGCCAAGCATATATGTTTACTGTACGCAATGCGTAGTTCAAACAAAGATGTTCACTTAATTTGATACATTGGTCAAGGTTGGACATTCACTTTATGTGACATAATCCCCCACATGCGTGTTTGTAAGTTTGCCACAGCACCTTAAACACATCTGCGTATTGATCTAGTATGATGGCTTAGAACGCTTTCGTTCTGTATGATGCTTTACTCAAGCATTGGTATTCGCTGCACATGATTTACTGTTAAATCATAGCGATTAACGATACGAGAGGTCTTCCTCAGATACATGTTTGTATGTTCATTTTACTTGATATCTTAATCTATCACAGATGTTTTTTGAAAGTCGATCATAGACGTTTACTACATGTACATGTACCATTGCGCATACATGGACGTTTAGAATGATTGTCTTTTATGAGCCTAATATTTATTATGATTAGTTGTGGTTCTTACATACCGCTTTATCACAACCTAGTTCGAAGGTCGTCTCAAAGTGGTGCACAAATTATTACACGTGGTTATAGTGCCTTTGCAACCAGTCGATATCTTTCTCAACTCCCTGGGGGAGCACACAGCCGGTGCTGCCATTTCGGTACTCACAGCTAGCATTCAACTGTTCTAGCTATGCCCAACCACATACTCATTTACAGGTGAATAGACTGGAACAAACGGAAAATTTCTTGTTTAAGATATAGCATAGGACTATGACGTGACTCGAACCCGTAACCCTTCGGTCACGAGCCCGGCGTCCTACTATCCGTCCATCACGCCTCCTTAAGTAAGGCAAATGTGACGGTTTTTTTTGTAGTTACATTAACTTGTATGGTACAGTAAAATATGTACTGTGTTTTTCTTCTTGCACTGATAAACAGAATTCTAAAAAGGTGTTTCCCTTCCCCGTATTTCTAGTAGTAGCTTGGTGTTTTAGAAAAGCAGGTGCGTTCCCTATCCGTAAAATTTCGGTTAACTATAGACGTTAACCACACTCGATGTATTTGTCAAGGTGACTCGTTTAACACCGATGGTTTATTGACTAAGCAATTAAGTAAGCAGACAGGTATACAAGGCCTAGGACATAATTACATTAAGCATGTTCTAGTCGGTTATATCGGTAGAGCCTAGGACACACTATCCAAGGTCATACCCATTCTGTAAGGAGGCTCTCCCAATCTGACGCCTGGTGTAAAAGAAGTAAAAGTTAACGTTACCCATTGACATTAATAAGTGTCTTACTTATTTGCCTATTACAAACTTGATAAATTTGGCGTCTGGTTCGGGGATTTCCCGTCCCTGGTCTGTGTCGTGTCCTGCACGGGCGCCTTACCCGCCTCGTTAGGTGCTACTTCCGCGGTCGCCGCCTGCCCGAGACGAATACATTCTTGCCGGAAAACCATTAGATGTCGGAAAGCAAATTAACTCAAGTATAACGAGTATTGGTTGGTTTTCCATTATTTTTATATTGTATAGTGATTATTTGGATGAAACACAAGTCCATTAGTGTCATCTGGTCATGAACTGACCAAAGGTCACTTGGTTGCCAGTCCAGACACGCATTGGCTTTGCTAATTATGTCGTTGAAAAGCTTAATTGCTCTAATCGAAGGCTATGACCAATCTGACGAGCGTCCCCAAAGACTGTTGAAACAAGAGACCATGGTCCTTCAGAGGGTTCGCGCCGTAAAATTCCTGAGTAATGGAGAGTTATTTGTCTCAGCATGTCGCTCTGCTCTACACGTGCGTTATGATGTATCGTTACTGGTCCAGTGTAAAACACCCATACTGACCTATAAACTACAACCTGACTGGTTCAATGCGCACAACCTACAATGTAGACATTGAGGAAAGTTCTCATTTTTGACCATTGACCATGGTTTGCTTTGGTTTTTTTTAAGAACGTTTTCTATTTTAGCTATTCACATCAAAAATAATTCAACATTTCCTCATTAACATATGAAAATGCCAAATCGTATGTGATATTTTCCGGATGGAATTTTTAATTAATGAGGCTATTTTTGTTTACATTTCAATACATATTCAAAGCGCGTTATCTGTTTTACATCTTAAGTCGCCTTATGTTCTTGTATTATTGTTTGAAATCGGGTATGCATTCCTTAATATATAAGCTCTCGGGATGATTGTGAAAATTGATTGTATTTTATTGTTCAAATATTGAATTAAGATCAGTTACTGAGCGATGAACAGCTCTCGTTGTTGTAATGTGTGAACGATGATGTCGTCCCCAATCCCAGACTACGTTTAGAAATGTTGATATAATCTTACAGCAGATCAACTCTTCATCAAACTTAACAAAACACTAGCGCAGAAAACGTTTCTCGAAAGTTTTTCTGTCAGGTAAAGTCGAACAGTTATTCGTTATTCGGAACATCGGAACACCTTGCCGCGTTTTTTCTTGTGAATCTGACGTATTGGTTTTTTTTCTCGCAAAGACATGTATTTATGTGTTGACGTGTTTTTACCGTTGCTACATGTTCAACGAAATAAAAGTAAGAATTACTTTGAGAAACATATATAAAGGTTGTGAACCTGATCAGTGAATTAGAACAGTAGATTTACCTCATAACTGTGAATTGAATCGTATATAATAATATGATTTGGTGACGAATTCTTTACTGTTAAATTCGCCTATTTTGATAAACTATGTCAGTTCAAAAATATATGTACGCGCAAATTTATTGTCATTCAAAAATCAATCCTACATATGAAATGAGACGCTGTTCAACAGAGGTTACTATATATCTAATGGTGACAACTATTTCTTTGGAGATGTGACAGAATTCATAATATAACACTTTCCTCGCCATAGGAGTTAACTAATGCTACTCTGACATTTTTTAAAGAGGTATGGCGGGTTGCTATGCCTATTTCCCTAAAATAGTATTCGCTAGCGCGCGCGTCCAACCGTGCACTGTTATGACGCGTCCTCAGGTATACAGGTAGCTCTGTCGGAATTCCGTGTCTAAAAATAGATTGTTGTAAAACAAACGATAAGGCCATAACTACTTATATATGCGTTTCACGATAAAGACTCAACAAAATGCTTATATCGCGTTATGCTGTATGAAACACAAGACCATACAATCATGACTAACCAGTTTGAAAGGATATCATTTGCTTTACTTCTACCTACGTCATGCCATTACCTGTTTTCTTAAAAAGCACACATCTTGATTTTGTTCCTACTGCACCTTGGAATGGTAAAATTACATATAGTTTTCGAATAGCATGTCTTACATGTGTATTGCGCTCATTACTTTGTGCGGCATTCTTCCTGCATTTAAAACAAATGAGACTGTCCTCGACTATGAATTTTGCCGCATGTTCGGTAATATTTTTGCGATAATAACTTTTCATTTTTTCTTTTTTTTGCTTTGCCTTTTTTTAATTCTGACGCAGCAATCCCATATATTTTGTATTTCGACATCATTTGTTTAAATGATAAATAAAAACACTGGCACCAATTGGAGGGTAACCAGTTCATAAATATCTTTTAATATT